>PVJI01014221.1:0-44976 GCA_004026765.1 Micronycteris hirsuta
CTGCACCCAGGCTTCTTCTTCGTGGGAAATCCCAGTTTGCTTAAGTTTGGTGACTTCCTGAAGGTCAAAGCCTGAGAAGCGTCCAGCGTGTTGTCACCCACGATGAAAGGGAATAGCGAGCCACTGTGCCCATCCTGTGGCCCTTCTGCGTGGGTCTGGGGGAACGGGGGTGGGGGGCGGACTGAGGGAACAGCGACAGCGAAACCCCAGCAGGTGCAAGTCCCTCCAACAACAGGCGGCAACGACCCTGTGCTCTTCCTCCCAGAAATTCTCCGCATCGCAACTGACAAAAGCTAGTGAGTTTGGAATTGGCACCTTCCTAGTTTGGCACAGTTTGGGCACAGACAAGCCCCTTAGCTGGTGCTGCTTGCTGACGGGGTCACTGGTTTACCCACAGCCTTGCTGTGCAGCGAGCCCTTCGTGCACTGGGGTGAAGCCAGGCGGCTTCTTTAAAATGTGCTTCGTACCACACACAGCACCTGCTTCTCAGGACGGTGTGGCAGGTGCAGGGAGATCCGCAGCTCTGAGGTTCCCGGTGCAGCCGGATACAATGTAACGCTGGTTGCGAACTGAGCCACGTGGGTGGCGCACTTCTCCCGGGAACTGAGAGCAAGCGGCGGAGAGACCGCGAGCGCACAGCGGGTGGAACAAGGGGAAGCGGACTGGACGCGGCGGGTCACGTGGATCTCAGAACTCGGCGTCTGCAGGACGCGCGTTCCGCCCGGAGCACGTGGGGCATCTGCCAAAACTGAACGCGTACGGGCCAGAAGCCGAGTCTCGGCGAGTTACAGGGCTCGGGTCCTGGGGGGTAGTTTCTAAGGTGTAACAGAGAAATGAGTAACAAAAGGGCTACTAGGGCATCCCCCACATTTTCTGAAACTAAGCAACGCACTTCAAAGTAACTCGTTAGTCAAAGAATACGGCCCCAGAGGGAACTGGAAAATACTGAGCCGAGTTACAGTGGAGATGTGACATATCAAAGGCTGGCGGAGAAAGCTCGTGTTCTCAGAGGGAAATGGTGGCCTTCACTGCATTTACAAAAGCAGCAACCACGTGATCCAAACCTGTAACTCAAGAGGATAGAGAACACAAAATCGAACCCCAAGAGAGTAGAAGGAAGATCATAATAAACATACAAACAGAAGTGAATGGAAATATACAATAGAGAATAAATGAAGACAAACGTGTGGTTTGAAAGCATAAAATGTAAAACTGGCAAAACTGATAAGCAAATAAGGACATGAAAATATTACAGGGAACACCCTAAAGACATTAAAATGTTAATCATGGATTTTATAAATGGCTTTAACAAAGATAGGAAAATTTAGGTAAAATGGACAAATTATAAAACAAAAAATCATTGAAATCATCCCATATTTATTAAATATGTTAAGTCTATACTTTAAAATTTCTCCAAAAAAAAAAAAAGAAAATCCCAGGCTCAGATGGCTTCATGGAAGAGGGAGCAGCTGTCCTGGGAACACAAGGAGGAACCTCCTCGACCACGTCTGTGATGTGACAGAAATGCAGAATTCCAAGCAAAATATCGGCAACTCAAGTACATGTGACAGGTAGCGGTGCCATGAAAACTTGGGTTCTTCTCAATGTGAAAACATTGCTTTAACATTTAAAAAGCAGTTAGTATAATTTACCGATAACAACAAAAAGACAATAATCAGATGACCCCATGAAGAGATGAAAAAAGAAAAACCCAGCCATTCGTGGTGAAAGCAAAGAAAAACTTTTAGCGCACAAATCAGAAAAAACCTCCTTCGCCTGGTGACGGGCAGCTCCAGCAACGCTGCAGGGAGCGCGGCCCTTGGTGTGGATTATTCCGGTCGTCACCCCGCGGGAGCGGACAGGACAGGGTGCTCATCACGGCCGCTTCTCCCCAGCCTGGTGCGAGAGGTGTGAGCAGGTGTGGCACAGGTAGACGGAGAAGTGGCAGGTAGGCACATAAAGAAGGAAAGAGAGAAACACTCACGAGTCTCTCAAATAATAGTTTATGTAGAAAACCTGGTGAGCAATGGGAATAAGTGAAGTAAGCAATTGGTTGGATACAAGGTTAATGTACAAGTATCAATTAAATTTCTATAGCAACAAAGAGTAGAAGATTAAAATTAAAAAATATAACTTGCCCGGCTGGTGTAGCTCAGTGGATTGAGCGCGGGCTGGGAACCAGAGGGTCCCAGTTCGATTCCCAGTCGGGGCACATGCCTGGGTTGCGGGCCAGGTCCCCGGTGAGGGTCACGTGGGAGGCAACCATACATTGCTCTTTCTCCTTCCCTTCTCCTCTCTCTGAGAATAAATAAATAAAATCTTTAAAAAATATATATATATAACTTAAAAATATCTAATACCTAGGAATACATTTATGAAAATGTGCAAGATTATGAAACCTTATTAGGAGAAATAAAAGAACTAAATAAATGAAAGAGTTGCCACATTTAGGGATCGAAACAATTTATATTGTTAGCACGCCAGCCTTAACCAAACTGATCTACAGAGTAAATGCAATCGCAGATGGAAATTCAGCAAACTTTTGCCGATAAAATTTGGCAAGTTGATTCTAAAACTTACGTGGAAAAGCCAAAGACCCAAAGTAGCCAGACTGTGCTGACGGAGAAGAGCACGTTGTGTCACTTCTACACGACCGTGGACACTTCTTTAAGCTGCAGGAACTGCAACGTGAGAAACTGGCACAAGCAGGTCAGCCAACCAGTGGCATAAGTGGGAGAGTCAGAACACAGACAGACCTCGAAGGGAGACTTGGTGGGTGGCATTTCAGAGCAGCGAGGGGACCGATGCAGGGCCACCGTGTCACCGTGGGAGCAGCTCCTGACCCGTCTCCCGGCATCGGTGAAAATCTGCGCCCGGTGAGCCACCAATCTAAACGTGAAGGTGGAACGCAGCCTCTGTGCAGTGCCACCCAGACTGGCCTGCAGCCTCACCTGACGCGGGAGTGTCCTGGAGAATCAGGAGAGCTAAAAAGAAAAGCTCAGAAAATTGGGGTAAGAACTTACATCTGTCAAAACACACTATTAAGAAAGCCAAAACACGAGTTATGGATTGGGGGCTGATCTGCGATTCGTGATGCCAGTGAGGAGCCCGAGTCGACCACAAGCGCACAATCCATCGAGCGAGGGAACGTGCAGCCTTGTCGTTCCGTCGCCAGTGCACGCTGGACGGCCGCGTGGGACCCATCTGAGGGCCAGAGGTCGCAGCAGGTGAGGGCACCGGCTTCCGCCGCGTGGGGTTCGGTTTTAAAATGTACCAGCGGCTTGACTCGGAACAAAGATTTCTCCATCTGCAAACAGATAAAAATATCTGAGGGTTTTATTTCTACTTTCCCCTTTCCCCACGAGCCTCAGAAGGCAGGTTCTGATTTTCGTTTTTTTTTTAATTCTACATTCCAGACACAGGGGTTGACATGTGGAAGACACGTGTGGAACCTCGTGGCCAGGCTGTGATTCCAGCTCGTCCCACGTGGGTTCCGTAGTCCTCCTTCCCGGGCTAACGTGAAAACACACTCTGGAAATTCCCGTTTCAGTGTTTAACCAGCTATCTGCACCTTTGGTATGAAACTATGTGTGGGCCAGAGGTCTTCCTATGTTGATTGTTTGTTATTTTTTTGATATTTTGGTTAATATCTGATATTCATCTGATGTGTCTTCACAAATATGTACATGCAAATCTTTAGTGGGATTCTTAACATACAGATATTCTTATACATGTGAAATTGTATTACTTTGGAAGCCCTAACTATTATCATTAAAGAATTTGCCAGATTTAAAACAGAGTTTATTTTAAAATTTAAAGGTCTCATGAATTTCATTACTTTTTTAAAAATCTTTTTGTAAAACTTTGCAGCTCTTGGTTGTGACTTTGACTTCTTGTACTGTGAACATCAGGCAGACCGCAGGTCACACTGGTTCCGAGGCGGGTAGGGCCGGGGGCAGGACCGCTGGCTGTGGGGGAGTAGTACTGGGTCTGGGGACCCTCGGGAAGGGCCCAGAACCCTGAGTCCATCCCCCGTGAGCTCCGTCCAGCGGACACACAGGCCGCCCCCCCGGAGATGGCGTGGTCACAGAGAGACAGTAGGCGCTGAAGTCAGTTGGGCAGGTGACCTCAGTTTGTTTTCTGTATGTATTTATCCATTTATTTATTTTTAAATTGAATTTTTGAACTTGGTTTTAAATGTAGACTTTCTACTTAGCATTGTGTGGCATTTAGGGAAGTTCTTAATCTCTCTGAACTTGAATTTACTCATCAATTCAGTCAGGAAATTATCTGTTATTTCCTTTGTTACGAGTGAGAACCGTGGGTGGAAAGCACTCAGAACTGCGCGTGACACTGGATCTGTCAACATGTGATGAGTGTCCACGTCCTCGCTTCCTCCTTCCTGCGCGCGTGGGCAGCCATGTCACCCTGCAGGGTTCCCTGTGTCCTGCCACGCCCCCTCCTCTGCGTCGGCCCCCTGGGGGTTGCCTTCATTCAGCTTCTACTGTCCCCTTAGACGAAGGAGTCCTCCGTCTGTCTCAAACGCTGTCTGTCTGTCGCAAACCATATGCACTGACTCCCCTCCCGCTGAGAAGCAGCCGTGTGCTCCTCTGCGGAGTTCGTTCAGTTCCCCCTTCTCTGGGGGCTAACGTGGGCGTGTGTGACCCGCCCCGGGGCTTCAGTGGCGTTTTCACCAGATGTGGGTGAGTTCCCCACGGTTCCTTCTACAGGGAGCCCCGGGGAAGAATGGCAGCACGGCCCTCCAGGTGAGTTTCTGAGATGTGCATGGCCCCGGGAACAAGCCAGCCATCATCCTAAATGAGCCTTGATGTCCCCGCGGGATAGACTGACTTCCTGAGACTCACCCTCCAAGATGCCTTCCCACGCGTCTTCCTTCCCTCGGCGGCACTGTCTGTGGGTGGAGGGAACCTCATCGGCTGTGCACGGAGGCCGGTGATTCCACAGAGTATGTGACCCGCGGGTCTCAGGATAACTCTGCGTTTTAAAGCTGGTCCCTAGGGCGTTTGTCGGAGAAGGGAGAAGAGGACACTTTTTGCCCCATCACTGCCCACCTGTGTCCTGCTGGGGTGCGTGCAGCGATGGGGACCCACACACCCTGCCCGACCGGGTTCGCTTCCCCGGGCCAGAGCTCTTCCTGGGCTCACAGCAGCGAAGCAGCGGCGACTGGCGAAATCCCTGGGAAGATGTATTTCTAAGTCAAAATATGTTTTGTTCAAATTCTCAAGGTCAGTTATTTTCAAAGAAGCAAAGTGGGAAAGATAACGGCTGCACTTCATTGTGTAAGAAAAGCAAAAGGAAGATGAGCTAAAAATGAGTTTCTAGGAACTGGGACTCGTTTTTCAGAGGGATCTGACTCAACTGTTTAATTGTCAAGGGAAAACATATCTGCATTGAAGTGAATTTGCCCAAATCTGACAGAAATCTTTAAAAGGTATTTTGAGATGCACTTTAAACTGAGCGACCTCAGCTTAACTGTCAGAAACACCCCCACTGGACGTTCTCACGGACGCGTGGCCTGAAGCGTGGCCTGCGCTGCTCGCTCAGGTGTGAAAGGCAGGCTTGCCGCCCGGAGAAGCGTGTGTTCTTCCAGGAGTGCGCGTGTTTGAACTCCCGGGGGAAGGGCCCCGGGTGGGGGAGGGACTATAAGGACAGGGTCTGCCAGGGACAGGCTGAAAGCTCTGCGGGGCCCAGACTGCGCTGTGCCGCCGCTCGGTCGCCGTTACTGGTGCTAGAAACAATATCGGTCGCCACCCCTTCAGCTCTCTGCCCCCCAGCGCCTCTGAGGCAGCGACGGGCGTGGCAGTTTGCAGACCAGAAAGCCGGCCTCCTGGTCCGCGGCAGAGCAAGACTCGAGCCCAGACCCTCTGCCTCTGATGGGCGTCTTTTCCTCTCAATCAGGAGTCTTCTCTCGTGTGCGTGTTACTGCGTGCGACGCTGCACCCTCTGTCACATCCGTGTTGTCTGCACGTCTTCCGTGTCAGTCTCTCTCGGCTGCTCAGCAGCGTGCGGATCTGGGCCCAGCCGGTGGGAGGGTGAGAGTTGGGGGGCAGGGGCCTGCAACCTCAGAGCCAGGTGCGCAGGAGGCGGAGCTCCGCCTGGTGCGGCCGCCCCCCCACCCACTCGGCTGAGAGGGAAAGGAGGAAGCCGGGGGCTGCCAGCTAGAAGGACACCAAGCCCTCGGCTTCCCGTGGGCGGCTGCTCAGTCACTCAAGCACCGGCTGGCCGTGGGCAGCGGCTTTGCTCCGAGCTGTGTTTTGGGGGGGCAGTGGCATTCCACGGGAGTCGCTGCAATGCAATTTCGAACTAATGTAACTAATCTCCTGGGAGGCTGCCGCCCAAAGGCTAGTGGGGGCATTGGATTATTGCTGGTTTTCCTTCTTTTTTTAACGGTGAGCACCGGCGGCATGCTGCCTCTTAGCATCAGCAGGACACTCTGTGTCCGTTTTCACAAGAGCGACCAGACTTCAGACCTGGCTCTGTCGCTCGGGGAGCTCGGTGACGCCGCGTGGACCGTGCCAGCTCCTTGGGAGCTGAGCTCAGAAGAGGGTGAGAGGCTGCTTCCAAAACCCCGTCCCTCGCACGTGACCACATCACCCTGAAAGCAGTGCAGCCAGTTGCGTGGAAGACAAGGGGCAGAAGGGGACTGTTGATCAGGGTCGCTTGGAGTCCAAGGTCAAGGTCAGAAGTGTCCAGCTCTTTAGGGCTCACATGACCCACCCCTGTCCAGCTTCTCTGCCCCACTCCTTGCCCCCCGATCTCCGCTGGGTCCCAGCTTGCCGGGGCTGCCGCTCGAGAGCCTCTCCTGCTGTTTCGGTTCCGCCGCTGCCTTTGGAGAGGCCTCGACTCCAGGCCCATTGGTGTCGTCGCCACCATTTCCTTCGGCAGCGTGGACGGGACGGCTCCCTCTGAGCGCGCCTGTGAACTGACGTTTGTCTGTCTTCACTTGGAGCTCACTGAGGGGGGTGGGGCGGGCAGGAGGGGGCCTTCATGTGGGTGGAGGTGGACCCAGCCACTCAACTGCCCTTTCCAGAAGGTGAAGTAAGAGCCTTTTACCTAACATCCCATTTTCGATGCAAACTGTAGCGTTCGGGAAGGCGAACCAGAAAGGCCTGCAAACACACACATCAGGCCGTAGAGAAAGCCTTTCCTCGGACCTGCATTTCACGACCTGATCGATAACAACAGTCCCCGGAAATGGCTTCTCTTAAATGCCACCAGGAGGGGCAGTGGGGGCTGTGGGGGGGTTGTTAATGTGCCCGTAGCTCTCCTTGCACATCGCTGGACACCGCCCACTGCACGCCCGTGTCTCACACCTCGACCATCACGGCGAACACGTGAGACCACGCAGACGCAGGTTCAGTGGTTTTTCCTTTGCAGGTGTATTTGGTGGCTCGTTTCGGAAGAGTGTTGTACTCTGTATGTGCGTGTAGTTTCACATCAGTGCATTGCTGTAGCATCTTTGAGGAATTTAGAAACGAGCCATCTTTTTCGTGACACCCGGGGAGAAGTGGGCAGAATCACGATGGAAACCCAGGCCTGGTCTCTGCAGCCCAGCACCTACCGTGCGGCCATAATCATCAAAGGGCCTTTCCTGCGGCGCTTTCTGGACCCTCCCGCGGGTGCAGAGCGCCTCCCTGCATGGAGGAGGGTGGGGAGGGGGAGAGGCTGGGGGCCAGGCAGTTGTCAGCGCTGGTTCAGCCAGATAACTCTGCTTGCAAACGAAACTGGAACCTACTGTTTCACTTGTACACGATGTTTGGCCAAAATCGGTGTAAAACCACAGGCTCAAATATTCCTGATGTCACTGGGCTATTTCTAAGAGTAGCTCATCTTCTCCATAGGACGGACATTATCCTGTGAAAACTTCTAACACTTTACCTGAGGAAAAGCATTCACTGCCCAAGAGGACGGGGGCGTGCCCCCCGTGTAACGGCGCCTCCCACAGGGGACGGGACACTGGCTTCAGGTCTGGGGGCACCAGCGGCCTCCTGACAGGGGGGCTTGCTTCCTCTGGGCCCGAACTTCCCACAGGGCAGCGAGGATGTCTGGGTACAGATGTTGTGTGTCCCGAAAGTATTCTCCGTAAACTAACACACACACACATACACACAATCGTGTGGGTCACCTCCCGGGAACGCAAACAATGCACTCTGGGTTTTGTGAGGTTTTCTGCTTTTCCTTTATTTTGTGTTTTGTGAATTCTTAGAATTTAATTTATCCACACTCGCGTGAAAGAAGGAACACTTGAACTTCTGCATTAATTCACAAATCACCATGGAAAGCTACTTTGGAGTCCACAGAGACCTGGATTTGAAATAAATATATATATATTCCAGTGTGCTTAAAAATTAACAAATATCTTCCCTTTGTCATATAAAATATGCAGACGAGCTCATTCAGTGAATGAAATAGTCAATTAATTATGTGAAAGCCCCAAGAAGGGGCAGCCGCATGAGTTCAGTCACCCAGCTGATTTCCAAGGACTGTGAAGCCCTGCTGGCAAAAGCGGCATTTGCCCAGAACCAGGCTCCTGGCTCAGGGTTCGACCTGTAGGACTGAGGCTGATTCTCCATCAGTCTGAGGACGCAGGGCCGCTGCCAGAGCGATGTGCAAGTGGAGATGCCGGTGCTCAGGGACACAAAGCTTCACGCCCAGGAGCAAGGGAGGGACTCGATTTCGGTCTCTGGTCAACTTCACTGCACATCCACTGCCCGGGTTGCCTCCCAGTGGAATCTGAGGTCGGTGGCTACGTGGGGAAAAGCGTGTCTTCCTGAGATTGTCCTCTGGGCCACCCAGGGCTCGGAGAAGCGGGAGAACTGGGAGGCGCCTGGAACAAGGGGGTTTGTGGCCATTTGACTCGATGCCGTCGAAGGAGCCTGTTTCCCAGTCGGCGTGAGGCCTGGTGTTGAGTGTAGAGCCCGCAGCGGGCGGCGGGAAGGGCAGGTGGGCCGGCATCTGCGGGAAACTCTTGGCCTCCAATCCTCCAGCGCGGGTGGCAGCGGTGCTGCCGGAGGAGCTGGCTGCTCCCTTCACCAAGCTGACTATGCGCCTGACCCCGTAGCAGGAAGCCTGGCAAAAGCCACAGGAGCTGTGAGCCCGGCTGTCTGAAGAGCCGGCAAGAAGTGGCACATGGGTGCCCAGCACAGACCTCTCCAGGATGGAATCGCTTCTGCCGGACCCTCTGTGGCTCACACGGCCCGGCTGACCTGGAGCTGGGCGGCCAGGGCTTCTCGGGGAGGAAGACGCGCCCGCTCCCTCTCTGCACTGGGCCCTGTCTCTCACAGACACGTTCCAGACTTCGAGTGGGGCAGACTTTTTGCACAGAAAGTAAACAATCTGTAATAATTTAATGGTTCAACTATTGTTATTGTTACAACGTGGCAAGTTTCGCAGCTGGCCCAGCCTTCCCACCTGCAAGGAACAGCACACGCCCACCTGCCCGCCCTTCCTGTAAACGCATCCTTCCCTGTCAGTGCCGATGCCACACATTTTTTACAACACAATGTGGAACAATCACAGAGAAAAACAATGGAATGAAATGTCTCAGGATGCCACGGGACACATTTTATTCTTTACTCTCCTTTTGACAGACTATCCACCAAATCGCTGTCTCTGTATCTGCTTCTGTGTCTCCGTTCTTTCGGCCACTTGCTTTGGGGGGTGCACATGCCTTGGACTTTTTGGGGAGATGCCCAGACTCGGGGTCCTCAGAGCGTCGGGGCTCATCATTGGCCTAGACATGGCTTTCTTCTATTTTACTTATTTGTTTTTACTTAATAGTGTAATCCATATCCATGAATCCACCTCTCCAACCGGAAATGAAAACACGACCAATCGCTTCTCCTCTGTCCTCTCTGTCCCCTGCGCACAGGGAACCGCGGCCCTGTGTGTGGGAGCTGGCGTTCCTCCAGAGAAGGTGTGTCTGTGCTCTCGCGAGTGTGTGTGCACACTCCGACACGGTGTGCTTGGACACACGCCTACTGGGTACGTGGTGGAGCCTTCCTCGTTGTGGACTCTCCGAAGCTCAGCTCGCTTTGCTTCCACAGTTCCTTGGAGGTTATGCTGCGCGTCACCCTCGAAATACACCCCTTGTCGCTGGTGCAGGACGTCGCCCGAGTGCCGCTCCGCCCGCTCCCGCTGGTTGGCGCAAAGACTTGCTCCTTCTGTTTTAGGTTTTGCTTTTACAGAGTGTTGCTGTCAACATTCTGTGTGGTTTCTTCAGGGAATATACGTAGGAGTGGAGGTGCCGAGTGATAGAACACGTGAAGTATCAATTTTGCACGACATTTCAAATTGTTTTTCAAAGTCAATGTGCCAGTTTTCACTCCCACCAGGAAAGTGTGTCAGAACCCTGTCCCACATCCTGTCCGACCTTCGGAACCGTCAGACTTCTTCATGTTTGTCCTTTGGGTGAATGCGGAAGAGCAGGTCATCGTGGTATCGGATTTGAGCACTAATGAGACGGGTACAAATCGAATAGATGCATTCATAAAGATACACGTCTTTATAAATGCATTTTGCCTTACTTAGCTGTTACATATTAACGTCTTCTGCCTGTTTTGACATTGAGTACTTGGCACTTTCCTTATGGAAATGTATGAGTTAAATATTTATGATACCAATCAATTGCTAAGTGTGTTGCTCATGACTTCTAGTTTATGCCTGCGTTTTAGCTCTGATTTTATTTTGTTAGTATTTTTAGTATGTTTTAAAATACATCTTCTACTCCACAGCCAGAAATTGTCTTCTAAAAACTTTTGCATTTTGTATTTAAATGTAGAGTCCACCAGGAAGTCATTTGACGTATTATAATATTAAAATAGAGAGCCTTTCCTAGCTTCATTTATTAAATCATTTCTCCTTTCCCTAGCACTCTGTCACGAGGTCTTTTCCACACGGGAACTGTGAATCTGTGTGGCCCTGGGCGTCTGTCTGTCTGTCTGCAGCACCCACAGCCTGAGGGCAGCGTCCCTCCTGTTCAGCGGGGAGAGCTGTTTGTCCTTCCTCCTTCTCCCTGGGGTGTTGTAGTTAATTTGAGCATTTGCATTCCAACCTAAGTGAATGTTTTTCAAATTCCACCAAAAAATAATATGATTTTGAATAGATTGCATTGATTCCTTAAATCAGGTTGGAGAATACTAAAGTCTTTATGCATTTAAGTCTTCTTATCTGTGAACAAGAACTATTGCTTCATTTGCTTAAGTCTGCTTAACATCATTCAAGGGGAAGAAAGTTGCAATTTACTGCATATAGGTATCTCATAGCTTTTGTTAGATGTTAGGTATTTATAATTTTAGATATTTATCATCTAAGATATGAGTTTGTTTGAATTGTGTTTTTTGAATTATATTTTCCAGTTGTTTGTTACTGGTGCACAGAAATGAAATTAACATAAAGTTTTAAAAATCATTCCTATGCCTTGCCTCCTTGCTAAACTCTTACACTTGTAATATTTATAGTAATATTTTGTTGGCTTGCCTACGGATTTATATCCAGAAAATCTTAACATTTATTTTTGTGGTCTTAATGGACAGGTTGGAACCTCCTGTAAAATGTTGACTTTAAGTGGCATTTTCATTTTTGTTCCTGATTCTAAAGCAAATGTTTCTGATGTATTTTTATTTAGAATTATGTTCATTCTAAGTTTTCTGTAGGCATATGTAGGTATACAATATCCAGTGAACAAAATTGTCTCAGTTTACTCACTACTTTTGGAATTAAGAACAGGTATTGCACGTTGTAAAATCCTTCTTTCTCCACCTATTTTTTTAAAAAGATTTTTATTTATTTATTAGAGAGAGGAGAAGGGAGGGAGAAAGAGCAATGTATGGTTGCCTCTCACATGGCCCTCACTGGGGACCCGGCCTGCAACCCAGGCATGTGCCCCGACTGGGAATCGAACCGGGACCCTCTGGTTCCCAGCCCGCGCTCAATCCACTGAGCCACACCAGCCGGGCTCTCCACCTATTTAGATGATCATACTTTCCCTGTAACCTGTGAATAGTTTGAATAATGTGGATGTTCTCAGACCATCCCATTGGTCACACAGCGATCGCAGCCCGGTTGTAAGTATTGTCTTCTCATACGTTGCTGATTTTTGGTAACTATTTTGTGTAGGGTTTTGGCACCGACACCCACGAGAAACTGGGTACCCCAACTTTCCTTTCTCATTCCGTCCTCACCTGGTTCTGCACCCAGGTTACACTGACCTTGCAGAGTCAGTCAAGGATTCCTCCTGCTAAGGAATATTCAGGTTTTTATTTTTTCTTGAGGTTCTCTTGGCGAGTTATAATTTTCTCAAATTTTTTTGCCGTGGTTACATTTTATAATTTATTGGCATGGGACTGTTGATGGTGCTCTCATATATTTCAATCTTGGCCTCCTCTTCCGTCGTACCCCGCTCTCATGTAGCGTATTTATTGGTGGTTTTTATCTCTGTCTCTGTATCTCCTTCTTTCTCCTTTTTGATCACATTCACAGACATTTATTTTAAGGCAAATTCCACTCTATTGGCGCTGTCTAGTGCTCCTTCTTATTTTGTCTCATTGGCAGCTGCTCTTATCTGTACACGTCCTTCCTCCCGGTGTCTTTGCGTTGGTGCTGCTATTCTCTTTATAAAATGTAATTTGAAAAAGCTCATGGCTTTTCAGTCTTTTTTCTTCTGTCATAAAATCATTTAAAACTTATCAGACCTCAAAGCACTGCTGTCACCGTTTCCCACAAGCTTTAACATGTGGGCTTTTTGTTGCCTTTCAGTCAGTTCCAGGCGGGTGTGGGCTCTTTTTCCAATACCCACTAACCTCTCTTCTTTGACACCCAGATTAAGTGCAAGTGTGTTCCCTGCCTTCCCATTCTGTGGGGACTTTAAAATCTGCCCTTTTGGTATCACTTCTCCCGAGGTAAGCTCTGCCTCCGCGCCCGGGGCCTGCCCCGCGTGCCCCCTGCACCGCACGCGCTGTGTTTCTTCCCTGAGCCAATCCATCGCCACGCCTTTGCCTCCAGGGTTTCTGATCACCTTCGCCCCGGACTGGCCTCATTCTGCGGTCGTCCTGGAGGACATGTGAGGGGCTCACGTCCTAATTTTGCAGGTGGCTGGTGGGTGGAGGGTGGGATTGCCAGGCTATGATGCCACCACCCTGGGAGAGCTCAGCCCCGCAGCACGGCGGTGGGATGCAGCCGCGGCAAGTGCGCCCCTGCCCCCGCTGCCCGCTGGGCCCTCCCCTGGCTCTGGCGCCAGCCTCCTGCCTCTGCCTGGGCGGCTCTGAGCTTCCCACCTTTGGCCCCAAGACGCTGGGTCTCCAGCTCGTTGCCTCCAGACCCCCGACTCCAAGCTCCCAGGAGCAGCCTCGGCCGCTGTGGGTCCCACACGGGTCAGCTTGTCTGTCCCGGACAGAGGGGTTCTGGTGGGCCTCGCTCACTCGCAGGGCAGGACAGCGGGCCCGTCGAAGCCGTGCAGGTCCAGTCGTTACAGCGGGAAGACCCTGAAGCTCCTAGTCATTCCTCGCACTGAAAGCAGAATCCTGCTCACACTTTACCCTCACTCTGTGGGCCCTTGTTCCCCCGGGGGGAAGCCGTCAGGCCTGCTGTCCCCTGTTCCAGGGACGAGGGAGTAAGCAGAGGGGTAGGATACTGAGAGCACACAAACGCTGCTGGCCTGGGAAGGGGACGCTGGAGCCATGTGGTTGTCCTGTTGTGTGCAGGGGGCAGGCACCCCCAGGTCTCAGTGACAGAGTGGGGGATCGTGAATGAGTCCCGTGACTGGAGGCAGCAGCAGTTTTGGGGGAAACGCTGGACCGCTCGCTCGAGGGGGCAGCCGTCTAACACGTTTTGGGCACGGCTCCCAATGGGTTCTCTAGCCCCCAAGAAATTCTCAAGCAACCTAATATTCGTTCATGGATGCCATTTTTAGCGCTGAGGTCTGTGCTTTCCACCGAGGCCCTTTCGAAGTCAGTAACGCAACACCTGCTCAGCACCTCCACCCCTCCCACCACACGGCCAAACTCTGGCTGGTCTTCCTGGGCCCCTCCATCTGGAAGCCATCTGGCGGTTTTCCTTACGATGAAGAAGAGGGCGGAGCAGGGCTTTCAGTCCACAGAACACATTGTATCAGAAACGGGGAAACATCTTGGCACTAGGCCCTTTTCTTTTGCTGCTTTATTGCAAGAGAGCGCCATGGTGTTTTGATATTTTAAATGTTTCTAAGGCAGTTATTTTAATGGCCTGAAAGAGGAATCACGCAGCCTGACTCATTGAGAGCAAGGCATTGAAAGATAATCTTAAAGTACAAATTCACACCTTAGCTGCTCGCAACAAAACATCAATTCTTTTTAGCAATCCACGTTTCGGGTCACTCAAATATCCAGTTTCTAGTAACTGGTCCAGAATCAGAAAACAAATTCAACTAGTTATTTTCGTGACCGTGTGATTGTGTGTCTGTTTTTTGTTTTTCTTCGCAAACGAGTACAGTCCTAGAGAGCCTCGGCCGCTCCCCGCCCCCACTGTGTTTTCAGTCGCGTGATCTGGGCTCAGGAAGGTCAGGATCGGGTCCGATGCCTTCCCTGCAGCCTCAAAGTATTTTCCAGCGATTTCACCAAATTAATTTTCTTTTTTTTTCAAAATTTTTATTGTTATTCTATTATAGTTGTCCCAATTCCCCCAGCTCCCACAGTCCATCCCCACCCTGCTGTCCATGTCTGTGGGTCGTTTGTCCATCCCTTCCCCTTCTTTCCACCCTCGTCCCCCTCCCCGCTCCCCACTGCTCACTGTCAGTCTGTTCCTCGCTTCCATGCCTCGGTGAGACTTGCTTCACTCTCCGAGGAAAGTTATGTTCTTTGTTGCACATTAGCTGCTTCAGGGAGACACTTGTAATTTTAATTGCATTCTAAATACGTTTAAAATTTCAACAAAGATTTCAACAAAGCCACTGTAATGATTTCTAATTTTTATTGTTTACTTGGAAGTAATAACACATCTTTTCTTATCATTTTTTTTACACGACAGGCCACTTTCTCTTAGAGTTCCAAATTATACACATGACTGTAAATATCAGACCCTGAAGATTTAACTTTAAAATTACTCGAATTGAGTTTTGTACTCTTTTACATTTTTCCTGTTTTCTGACACCCTTCCTGCAGTTGGAAGGAAGCCTCAGTGGGCGGCTAACCTGTCTCAGCGTCTCCCTGAGCGAGGTCGCCAGGCCCCGACCGAGCAGGTCACTCAGAAGCACCAGCACCGTGGCCGTGACTGTGCTTCTGGATTTCCAGAGTCCGGAAACTTCCCTCTTTCCTATCTTGGAATTTCCATGAACACAGACTTGCTTTCTTATTTCAAACATTGATTTTGCTGGACGTCTTTCATAGGAATGATATCATTACCAGATTTCGAGAGCCTCCCTTGTTTCGCAGGGATTTCGTGAGGAACAGGGCTTCCCGGGCAGTCAGTAGATGTTATTTGGAAACATAAGAATAAGATACCTTTATATTTAATTATAAAAATTGTGTTCTGAACAATTTTGGAAGAAGCAGGAAAATCTGAAGGATGATGTAAAATCTCTGATTTGGCCAGTCAAAAATAGAAGTAAGCAGCCCGGCTGGTGTAGCTCAGTGGATTGAGCGTGGGCTGGGAACCAGAGGGTCCCGGTTCCATTCCCAGTCGGGGCACATGCCTGGGTTGCGGGCCAGGTCCCCAGTGAGGGCCATGTGAGAGGCAACCATACATTGTTCTTTCTCCCTCTCTTCTCCTCCCTCTGAAAATAAATAAATAAAATCTTTAAAAAAAATTAAAAAAAAAAGAAGCATCGTCATGCTTGTTACACAGATGTTACACACGTGTGCTTGAATACCATCAGAGCCGTACATATGTAGGTGTACATAAATGCATGTCCGTTTATACTGAGATTACATATATATTTCTGATTCTTTCACCTAACATACATTTTTGCTGTTTATATCATTAAATATTTTAGTACAACATGATTTTAATGGTTGCAGTGAATTTCAGTGTGCCGCCAGTCCACAATTTATTTGGTCATTTTTTATTGCTGGACCTTTATGTCTTCAGGTTTTGACTCTTTGAACTCATACTGTGATGGATAGCCGTGTCTACTTTTCTTAATATTTTCTGGACATGGGGTCACTGAAGCAAAGCGCACGAATCACTTGAAGACTCCTGATGTGTTGCTAAGCTGTCTTTGAGAAAGGTTCACTTTGTAATGCAGCCTGTGGACGCTCGGCCAGCCACCCTGGCACGGTGAGAGGTGGCGTGGAACCGGAGCGCTGAACGAGTCTCCTTACTGTGGGCCGTCCGTCCGTCCTCGGGCCTCGGTCTGTCCCCTGGGTGGCCTGGTTCATCCCCAACTGGCAGTTGAGACCATAGCAGAAATAACAAAAGCATTTACTTAGGGGAAAATGATTCCATTTCATTCTATTAATAGTAGATGAATATGTGGCATTTTAAGTCTTCATATTTATCTTGTTGGTACTTGCCTTTTTTCTAGGCAGAATACAGAGTTCCCAAAACTTTAAGAGATGGTTTCTCTCTCTGTTTTGTAGCTGGAGTGACAGTGACACAAGATGTTGCAGAGCAACTAAAAGCATGAAATTGGTGCGAATTCCAGGTCCTGGCCCTGGAGTCTTGCTTTGCTGGCCCACAGACGTGGGTAATTACTAGTAAGTACATCCGTTGGCAGTAATGAATGATAAAGACATGAGACATAGTGATAAAGGGAATGAAGATCTTTTCTGTGGGCTGTTTTTAATAGAGTCTTATCATCTGGCTCTGCATGTTTTCCATACATTTGCCCAAGACAAAAACATGTGCTTGGTGCCATTGACACCGAGCTCTGGAACACAGCTGTAAGCATTGCTCATCCTTTCGATGAACCCAAAATATATTTCCTCTCTGCCAAGGAAGGCGGCGATGGGGATGCTGGGATTTCACTCTCTGGGTTCCCAGGTTCTCTGAGTTCCCTCAGGGTGGCCAGATAAAGCCTGAGTGTGTGTGTGTGTGTGTGTGTGTGTGAGAGAGAAAGAACAGGAAACAGGAATTCCTTTCGGAAGAGTGACGCTCAATCTCTGCCTAACGCTGGTTTAGGGCAGATGTTCTCAGCAGAAATCTGCTGAAGTAGATTATAAATGCTGTCTGGTTGCCAGGAATCAGGCACACATACTTCGTTTTTTTTTTCCTTCGTTTCAAAGTGCTGATCCTGTTTAAAAGGAAAAGGAACAATACCCAACCTCCCAGCCTCTCCGACTCCCTCCCCGACCTACTCTCTAGAGAAGAAGGAACAAACTTTCATATTCCTTCTTTGCTGAAACTTGTTCATTTAGGTCAATGATGTCAAACTCATTTTCACTGGGGGCCACATCAGCCTCGAGGTTGCCTTCAAAGGGCCGAATGTAACTTTAGGACTGTATAAATGTAACTGCTCCTTAACAGTTAAGTGAGAGCTCAGTGCTGCCGCTGGGTAGAAACAACGTGCCGGGCCGGATAAAACAAGGTGGAGGCTGGATTCGGCCTGCAGGCCTCATGTTTGCCACCGGTGATCTAGGTGAACCGAGTCTTTTGTAATTCGGTTAACATGTCACCACAACCACAGTAAATCTCGAAAATCTCATCAGAACTATGAAAGAGGGAGGGTGTCACAAGACCATTCGGAAGATTCATGCACTGAGTGTGTGCGTTTAGCTCTGATTTGGTGGACAAGTGATTTCCTTATAAAAACACTTATTAAGGACAGTCTTCCCTCGTTCAATTATTTTTATATTATATTTAGACATTAAAATGAACAATATGCTGGTGTGGGTACAGGTTTCATTTTTCGATAAGTTCTTCTCTTTGCAAAAAGTATTTTTTATTACTTTTCTTCCTCCTGGCATTGAAGTTACTTTGTTGTAGGGATGGATGTGTTTATGCATAGTATGTCATTTGGCTTTTTATGACTTTGTGTGAAATCATTAAAATCCATTTTCTGAAGCATATATTTTCTATTTGCAGAAGGATTTAATGGAAATATTCACAGCTTCTCAAGCACATATCTCCTTTTCTCCACAGCCAGGACTAAGACTCTCGAAATTATGGAGCATTTTACTGAAACACATTTGCATTTTATTTTTCTCCGATTGTTGAGTCATCTCATGTTTGAACATTTAAACTGTCATTTTATGTCCCAATATAAAAACCTGCAAGAAACTTTTTTGCTTCCCTTTAGCTGCTATTCTTGCTGCAATAACAGCGAGGGTTCCCAGAATGCCTAGGCACAGGACCCTCGCATGTCACTAACTTCTTCTTCAGAGCTTCCCCCCCCAGCTCCTCTCAGTAAACTGTGAGCAGATTTACACTCCTCCAGGCAAAGCTGCTTCTGCTGTATTTTTGTCGACCTAAAGGAGTCAGTTAAGTCTCAGGATGTCTGAAGAAGAGACACGGAGGAGTTATCTTCATGATACATGCATGTGGAAAGGATTATTTACCTCCATCCCCACCCCTCCAAAACCCGGGCAAACTTGACAACACTTTGGCCTGTGCATGACGCTGCATTCAGAGGCACTGGACTCCCTGGAGGGCGGCGGAGCGCTGTCTTCAGATGGTCTAAGGAGTCCCAGCAGAGTGTGCGGCAGAGTCAGGAGAGGAGGGGGTGTCCCTGTCTCAGGCTCCAGGGTTGCTCCCACTCCTGAGCCAGCCAGGAGCCTGCTGGTTCCCACGGGAGGGACAGAGGCAGGGAGCACGGTGCTGCAGGCAGGTGTCTCTCTGATGGCTGTGACCCAGATCCTCAGCCCAGCCACACGCTGCGAGGCAAAGTGAGCTTCCTCTCTGTGCATTTGAATAACCGTGCACCATTCACTGCAACACAACTAAGATGCTCGCCCAGCCTCAGCTAGAATTACAGTCAGACTCAGCACTGGGACACTGAAATTTGTCTCTGTCAGTGCCCCAGGCCTTGACTCCTATGCGGCTAAAACGTATTCCTCTCTACTATTCTGACTATTAAGTCAATGTTCAAGATAGTAGAGAAAAATCCCTTTATTATGGATTATATGAAATGTATTTTAACTATCCTTTCAGAATAAACACCCACAGAAAATTCTCTTTCTAAACACTGACCCAGAGCCTAGTATGCTTTACAGAAGTAGAAACTTGATAGGTGTTTGCTCTTTGCTTGAAAATAAATGGACTTCTGGTCAAGATGGCGGGGTAGGCAGACATGGCTCGCCTCCTCACACAACCACATCAAAATTACAAATAAAATATAGAATAACCATCACTCAGAACCGTCAGAAATCGAGTTGAATGGAAATCTGACAACTACGGAATTAAAGAAACCACATCCATCCAGACTGATAGGAGGGGTGCAGACATGGAATGGGCTGGTCCCTCACCCACAAGTGGTGGATAAAAATTTGGGAGGGATATCTCAGGAGTCAAGAGTCCTAGCCCCATACCAGGCACCCAAGCCCGGAATCCAAGCACCAGGAAGGTAAGTTCCCACAACTTCTGGCTGCAAAATCCAGCAGGACTGAGTCCATGGAAGAAACTTCTGGAGCCCAAGCAGTTCCTCCTAAACAACCCACATACAGACTCACCTACTCAGACTCACTCCCTCTGAGCTCCAGCACTGGAGCAGCAGCTTGAAGGCACTAGTAGTGCAGAGGGAGGAACTGAAGTGTCTGCATCAAGGCAAGCAGAGGCCATTGTCCCTTTTGCAAACCCTCCCCCTGCAGACCCACAGCACAGGCAAGCTGATTCCGTATCTGAGACTCCATCAGCTTAGCTTACGCTGTTTGCACCACCATGGAGATCCCCAGAGGCTCCACCCCACTCGACTTACAGACCCACCCAAGCTGCTTTTCTGTTTGAATGACTGGTCTTGGTTCATGCTTCACAACTTCCTAAATCCTCTCAGACAAAGAACCCTGCCCCTGTGCAGCTGATTCTCCACGGAGGACAGAGCTTGGTGGTCAGTGGTCACAGCCGATTCTTGCAGATGACTGGCCTGGGTAAATCCCTCCCATTGGTCTGTCAACTGCAATCAAGGCTCAACTACAACAGGAGGGTGCACACAGCCCACACGAAGGGCGCACCTCGAGTACCCGGGTTAGGTGATGGGGGAGTCTGTTCCCCTGGACCCTACAGGACACCTACTACATTAGGCCGCACAACCAAGACAGGGAGTCACTGCAGCTCTACCTAATACACAGAAACAAACCCAGGGAGGCTGCCAAAACAAGAAGGCAAAGAAACAGGGCCAAAATGCAAGAACTGATCAAAATTCCAGAAAAAAGAACTAAATGAAATGGAGACAAGCAATCTCTCAGATGCAGAGTTTAAAACACTGGTTATAAGGATGCTCAAGGAACTTAGTGAGGACCTCAGCAGCATAAAAAAGATCCAGTCAGAAACAAAACATGCACTAATTGAAATAAAGAAGAATTTACAGGGTAACAACTGTAGAGTGGGTGAAGCTGAGAATCAGATTAATGAGTTAGAACACAAGGAAGCAAAAAACAACCAATCGGAACAAAAAGAAAAAAGAGCACACAAAAATGAGGGTAGTATAAGCAGCCTCTAGGACAACTTCAAGGGGTCCAACATTCTCATCTTGGGGTGCCAGAAGGAGAAGAGAAAGAGCAAGAAATTGGAAATGTATTTGAAAAAATAATGAAAGAAAACTTCCCTAATTTGGTGAAGTAAATAAACATGCAAGTCCAGGAGGCACAGAGCGTCCCAAACAAGAATGAGGCAAAGAGTCCCACTCCAAGGCACACAATTAAAATGCCACAAGTTAAACATAAAGAGAGGATCTTAAAAGCAGCAAGAGAAAAGAAGTTAGTTACCTACGGGGGAGTTCCCATAAGACTGTCAGTGGATTTCGCAAAAGAAACTTTGCAGGCTGGAAGGGATTGGCAAGAAATAATCAAAGTCATAAAAAGCAGGGACCTACAGTCAAGATTGCTCTACCCAGCAAAGCTGTCATTTAGAATGGAAGGGCAGGTAAAGTGCTTCCCAGACAAGGTACAGCTAAAGGAGTTCATCATCACCAAACCATTATTATGTGAAATGTTAAAGGGACTTATTTAAGAAAAAGAAGATGATGAAAATTATGAGCAATAAAATGGCAATAAACACATACTTATCAACAATTGAATCTAAAAAACAAACTAAGCAAACAAGAAAAACAGGGACAGAATCATGGATAGCGAGAGCATTTTGATGGTTGCCAGATGGGAGGGGGGATGTGAGGGGGGTGGGTAAGGAGGTGAGGGGATTAAGAAGTACAAATAGGTAGTTACAGAGTAGCTGTGGGAATGCAAAGTACAGTGTAGGAGATGGAGTAGTCAAAGAACTTACATGCATATTCCATGGACATGAACAAATATGGGGGGACTGCCTGAGGGAGAGGGGGTGCTGGGTGGGGCGGGACAAAGGGGGAAAGAAAAATCAGGACAACTGTAATAGCAAAATCAATAAACTGTAATTAAAGAAAAAGAGATAAAATGCAAGCCATAAATGGGAAGAAAATAAATGATTGACAGAATCAATCACACACCAATCAATGAATTGCTACACCAATCACTTGTTATTTTTTCAGGCAGTTGATTAAAAAGGAGCAAATCCAATGGTCAGACTATTAGAATAGCCTAAATATTACAAGTAAGGCTGAGGAACGTACTAAGTATGATTTTAAAGGTGATAATAGCTCATATTCAAACCACCCTTGGGAAGTCCCTTCGATCCACCACAGAACCGTGGGTGGGCGGTTGGCACTGGGAGGCAGAGAGGTGCCCGCGAAGCAGGGGGCACGCGGCCTGTGGAGCCAGCGATTCTGGCCTCTCGTGTTCGAGGGGAGTGTGGCCACCGGGCTGCCCCACAGCATTTGAATCACGTCTCTGTTCGGACCGCTCTCTCCTAGCAGGGGCCGGGCGCTGCGTGTGGAAGGGCAGTACACGGAGTCACTTGCGACTGCAGGCGGGAGCCCCTCCTCGGCACTCTTTCTTCACCGCTTCTCCGCGCCTCCAGCTTCTTCATCCCCGAACTGAATTTCGGGAAGTAGTTTACCTCCCTTCCTTCGCCTAGATTTAAATTCCCTGTAAGGAAGGCCTGTGCTGTATTTTTCTGTGTTACTGAGTTCGGGCCCTCAGCAACGTAGTTCTGCCCGATAATTTTTACAGGCAGATTGACCCTCCAGTGTTTGGTGGAGTTCAGAAGATCCACTACTAAAGAAGGAAGGAGCCACCTCTTAAACACCTCCTCCTGGTGGTATTCCAGGGTTCCATCGCTCCCTTTCTCGCCCTCTCTAGTCACCCACACGGGTCAGCAGTTATGTACGGGGTGGCTTCTGTGTTCCAGAAACCGTGCAGAGCATGAGCTCAAGGGACACAGCCAGCGGCTCTGCACTGTTCGCCTGCATGTCGTCGCTCCGCAGTGGTCGGGAAGGCGTCCTTGAATCTTATTTTAGACCTGCAGCATCCATGGAAAACTGGCTGAAGCCCGTGCCAGGTTCGGTGTGACCCCTTAACCCCACGGGAAAGTCGGGGTCATTCTCACTCCTTTGCTGCTGAGTGTTGGGGAGGGGGCCGAAGTTGTCAGGAGACACCCGCCTCCACCGGCTGCAGCTGGCCAGAGGCTTCACGGGGTCCCCACGGAGGCCCCAGGAGCAGCAAACCGGCTGCAGGAGGGGGCAGGGCCTGGCGGACTTCAGGCCAGCAGCCGTGAGGAGGAGTCCAGTGACCTCGAGGGGCCCTGACAAGGGGGTTCCGCTGCCCGGCAGCACACGCCCTTCGGGAACAGCCCTCGCTGCGCTAACAGGCGGAGGGAACGAGAGTGTCCAGGAGAAACTGAAGCCACGCCAAGGCTGATGTTTTTTCCCCTGGGACTAGCAGAGATTTCGAACGTGCCAAGAAGGCCCAGATCCACCCCCACCTACTTGCAAATGAGGACATTTCACCATCAGGATGTCCTGTGAATGTGCTTCCTAAGTTTCCCAATTCCAGGACTGACTTCTAATTTGAAATGCAAATATCCACCCGTGCAGGAGGGAACTGATTTGCTTTCTTTGACCAGGAGCACCTGGGATAGGGGTGGGGGGCGGGGGTGGTGCCTCACGGAGGGAGGAGGGAGCAGAGTGTGGGGGAGGGAAGGGAAATGCACAGGGAGGCCTGAGGGCAAGCTCAGTGCCTGGGAGTTCCGTGGGAAAACCTGTGCCCAGAGCAGCTCCCTGCAAAGCTGTGGGCGACGGAAGGAAGTGTATTCTAACCTCCCCGGCCCATCAGGAATGTAAATGGCAGAGGTGTGAGTGGGAATTAAGCTCTCGGAGAAGGCTAGAGGGAAGCACGCTGCCCACCTGCACAGGGCCCGCAGCGTGCGACCCCGCCATCCCTGTGGTCAGCGTGCTTCACCCACACAGCACGCCCCTTCCCCAGACCTTGGCCAGGACGCATCGTCACGACCCCGTGCTTCAGTTTTTGAACTTAAAGAACCGTACCATTCGTGGGCATGGGTGCGTCCACAGATTTCTTTTACTTGAGAATCACAAAATACGGTATGTTTTTATCACTGTTATTTTTTACTTTGGTGGCTGCAATTCGTGAAATGAGGTTGAAGGGAGGCAAAGTGGTTGGCAGGCTCAGGTGGGCGTTGCCACTCGCTCGCTCCCTCCGTCCTTCCCCGGGTCTCAGGGCACCTTCCCGAGGGGCTGAGGAGTCGGGTGGGGGTGGGGGTGGCGGGGGGAGACTAGGCCGAGGCCTCACAGCTCCACTCTGGCACTTGACCAAACAATTACCTGGGAAGCATCTAGAAGGGACCCTCGGCCTCAATTTGAGCGTCAGATTGATTCTTTTTTTCCCCTAAGATTTTATTTATTTACTTTTAGAGAGAGGGGAAGGGAGGGAGAAAGAGAGGGAGAGACACATGGGGGAGCTGTGTAGATCGGCTGCCCCTCACTGGCCTGCAACTGCAGACCCGGCCCCCAGCCCAGAGCCCAGGCCGGCGCTCAAACCACTGAGTCACACCGGCCAGGGCCAGGTCGATTTATCGGAAGTGAGCAAGTCTTGCTTAGGACCCTCCTCAACTTTATTTCATTTTTATTATCAGAAAAGTAGTTATTTGGTAAATAGGCATAAGAACCTAACTTGATATTTAAAATAGTACCATTAATATATTTTTTTCTTTGCTGAGACTTTTTCATCGTAAATGGGTGCTGGGTCTTATCAAATGCTTTTTCGGCATCCGCTGACGTGATCATGTGGTTTTTATCCTTCATTTTGTTAACATGATCATATTTATTGATTTGCAAATGTTGTGCCAACCCCATTAATTTGTTTTTAATAAAAGCCAGTAACCCACCTGTGTTTCTGACTCTGACACAATAAGAATAAAACCAACAAAATCAGTTCACAGCGGGGCCTGAGTTTTTCCCCTTGGGAACCTAAGTTTGCATTTCTGGGAATGTTCAGAATGCTCTGGACGCTGGAGCCGCCACGGAGCCCCCCGAACATCGGTGTGTTTGTGACAGGGCCGGTCTCTCCAGTGTTGCCTCTGAAGCCTCGGGCTGCGGACAGAAACGTCCAGGCCTGGCCACCGACGTGTCCGCGTGCAGGGCGGGCCCTGGGCAGGGAGATCCTGACGTGACAAGCGGGTTCCTTTACAGCAGCGCCTGCCGTTGCGCTTCCATTTCCGTGACACTCGATGCCACTCGCTCTCCCGTTTCCTTTCATCCTTTCTGGGTGGGATGTGTGGCTAACGCGGTTCAGACGGGCGCGTAGCCATGGAAACCAGAGGGCAGAGCTGTCTGTTCACTTGGGGGCCCTGTCCCATCCCCCGCACCTGTCAGGTTCTTGGTCACCGATCCCCTGAAATATGCTGCATTAAAAATTTAAAATTAAAGTCATTGTGATTATTTTTAATTTTTGTCAACTTTCTGCCACAGTTTTAAAAATAGAAACTGGTGGCACTTTATGAATTATTCACGTCCCACGCCGCCGTGGGGTGATGAATGTTCAGAGATGAATTCAGCCTGTGGTTCCCGCGAGCACGCTGGGGACGGCCCGGGGCACAGCTCACAGGCGTGTGTGCCGGCGGCCGGGACGGAGGGCCGCGTCCTTAACAGACGCCGTGTGCTCGTCACAGCCCTCGCAGGACACTCGTGCGCGGGGGTCGTCATCTGTGACGTCATCTGTGATGTCATCTGTGACGTCATCGGGTGACACGGGTTTCGTGACCAGGCAGCCCCCTTGGGAAACCGCGTTTTTCGTGGAAACGAGGCGTGTGTGCTCAGGGAAAGCTCTCTTCTCTTATGCCGTCGACTTTCTCCTCCCGTCCGTTGTCTGTCTTCCTGAGGACTGTTTTCTCTGCGACGATGGGAACTCCTGAGGGTGGGGCTCCCCGCACCTCGTCTGTCGGCGTGTCCCCCCCTGCGGGACGGCGATGCGCAGCAGACGCTCCGTGAGTCACGCGGAAAGACGGGCCGAGCATTGGTTGAATTAGCTACTTAGCAGCAGAGCCGCACAGAGAACCTGAAACTCCCCGTCCCACCGGCACTGCCCTCACCGTAGGAGCCGCCTCTCATTGCTCTTTTTTGGATCTTGCCCTTTAATGTTCTTCTCAAATGACAGCGTTTTGCTTCAAATGCAAAAAGCGGTCATCCATGTGCACGGGCCGTAGTTCTACCGAGCTTCCCTGACGGCGGTGCTTTCCTACGGCGCCCCATCTCCAGAGAGCTAATGACGCTCTTTTCTGCCCAGTCCAAGCCTAGCGGACACCCCTCTCCCTGCGGTCTAAACTTTTATGGAACGAACGATCCCGATATTACACACCAGCGTCCGTCCTCCTCTGTCCAAGCTGCCGGGGTACGCTTGGACGGAAGAGTTAAGATCTTTAACCCACAGCCGTGTGTTCTCAGGGACGGGGGCTCATCTCCCGAGCTCGCACCAGGGACTGGCAGAAGTCAGCCACTTGTGCGGCAGGGCCGAGGTCCCCGCAGGCTGGCCACTGGGCTCGGCTCCTGCCCAGCTCGGTGGGGGTCCAGGCCGCCAGCGTATCCCTGCGACCTCGTTCTCTGCAACTAGCCGGAGAGAACTTTCTTTTTTTAAGAGTCTGACTGTTGAGGCTGGGCCCACCTTCCATATTTCCGCTTTTTCCGCACATCCTGACCATGGAGTGGTGCCTCATTGCATTCGAAGGTTCTGTCCACACCCGAGAGCATTGTGCCTGGAGTGGGATTCTGGGGCATCCTAAGAACTCTGCTCGAGACCTCACAATAACCCCGAGTCCGAGCCGCTGAGTCGCAGAAAAATGAATGAGTCGGTGGAATCCAAGTCCAGGCTCCGATCCAGCTGAACCCTCTCCAGACGGGGATGCTTCCCTGCCCCTCAGGGTCCCCGCCGAGCGTGCCACTAGGTCCCACACCTGATGTCAACAAAGACACCCCATGCACCAGTCTGTTTGGAAAATGCATAGACTGGCATTTCTTGTTTCTGATCACGTGACCTTCCAGAGCCTCCCACAGTCCCACAGGATCTGTAATGAGAAGCATTTCCTAAACTCACCTGAACAAGGAGCTCATTTTCACACCGAGCGCGGCTGTGCTCGGTTGGCCCCTGCACAGCCGAGCTGGGTTTGCTACCAGCGTCCTTCCTGCTTTGTTTCTCTCTGACTGGCGGGTGCCTGGCAGGGACCCGAGTCCCACTCCAGAGCTGAGCTCCCCAACTCTGTCTCCGCACTAGAACCACCAGGGACCCTTCAGAAGCGACCGATGCCTGCGTCCCAGCTCAGATGTGGAGTACAGCTTCCTCACAGCCTCGCGCACACACTGCGGCAGGCTGTTGAGGAGTATGTTTTCATGCTTCCAGTTTTAAAGAGCCATACCTACACTTCCCAAGGGTCTTCTGTGTGTTGGGCATGATGCTCCATGATTTGAGTCGGTGGCATTTTATTTAATCCTCACCAAAAGTTACGAGGTCAAGGCCATCAGACCTGTTTGCGAAGGAGAAAATTGCAGACTCAAGGCGCTAAGCAACTTGTCCAAGGTCCCGCGGGAGGAGCCGGCATTTGCTGCTGGTTGCCTGCCCACACCCAGCACCAATATCATCATCCTGCTGCCTCGCTGGGTAAACGGGCTTTTGTCAAGACGGCGTGACAGAAAATCTGCACCCACTTCACGGAGCTGGTCTCCCTGGACCCGTGGGCGTCTGCCAGCACAGAGGGGAGGGCGCCCACCGCACGCGTCACAGCGGCTCATGGAGGCGGGAACCGGCGTGTGGAATGCAGGGCCGGAGCTGGGGCCTGGCACCGAGCTGCCCAAGGCCACTCCAGCGTCCCCTGGAGAAGGGCAGTCTCTTCGGTTTGGCCCTCTCAGGCCCGTCTCAGCGGGGCACCTGCAGACGGCGTGTGGGGTTTAACTGCTGGGCGTCAGGACCGCGACCCTGAAGGGCGCCCGGGAGGACGGCACTCGTGTGTTTCCCACGCCCCTTTCACAAGACCGGGTGACGGCGCACGGCGCCAGCGCCAGCAGCCAGGGCTGGGAGGGCCGATCGATGTTCATGCTGTGAAAGTATTTTCCTATCAGCACCGTGGGTGGGCCGCACACGGCCTGCGGGAGGCAGGACGCGGAGGCCTGCGGACAGGTGCCGACACCAAAACCACAGTGTGCCGGGGCGTGACGGATCCCAGGACGGGCTCGGGAGGAGGGCCTGACCCCGTCTCCGCTCGAGCTCGCGTGTGGGGGTAACCGCGGTGTCTCTGGCCTGGTAGCGACGTGCTGAGCGGGGTGGACGGACGGTGGACTTGGCTAGCCTGGAAACGTCGGTGGCCGATCCCGCTCAAGCCCACGGACGAACCGCTGGAAACCAGGGCCCTGGGAGGTTGTAACATCAGACAAGAACTCACCTCCAGTCTCGCAAAACTCCAAGTCTCGGTGAAAGCGGGGTGAACGGGAGTGTCTGAGAGGCTTCTCTAAACTCTGCTGTAAGAATGGAGGTGCGAAGTGCTTTCAGGAGGGTGGGAGTTGATGTCAGAGCTACTCGTTGTCACCCCGCTTCCCAGAGCGAGCCCACGACGCGCTGTCGGGGAGGCTCCCAGGAGCGCCGACCGCAGGGACCGCGGGGTCAAATGAAATGAGCGCCAAGGCCGTGAACAGGGTCCGAAGCAGAAAGGCCTTTACAAACACTGGCCGCCGCCGGCCGCCATCAGCCCTGACCCAGGAAGGCTTCGGAGAAGGGAATCCTGAAAAGGTAGTGTCTTCACACCCCACTGACTACTGTCAGCTGTGTGTCTGAAATTCAGACCACGCTGGGCACCTGTGACGGGTCTGGCAACCCCACCTGGAACTTGCGGGGACACGCGTGCGCCAGGCGGGGCGCGCTGCGGCTCGTGTGCTCACGCCGGCCCCTGCGCACCACGAACCTGGCAGCAGGTCGGTCGCCGTGTTGACAGCTGGCACCGCTGACTCACCCCCGGCGCCCGCGCCCTGTGCAGGCTGCAGGGCCGGCGTGGCGGGAATGCGCCCTGTCACCGTGCGGAGAGGGAAGGCGAGCCGGGTGCCGCAGCCTGTGTTCGGGGGCGGAGGGTGGCCGGGCAGGGGTCCCGGGCGCAGCTGCTCCGGAGGCGGGTCATGAATCTGTTAGCTCATCGAATCCCTTACAAGGCGACGCATTGCTGATTCGGTTCCCCTCTGTGTTTGCGTTTCCTCTCTGGACGAGAATCCCAGGACATCGGAAGCTTTGGGCTGCTCTGTGTGTGGTTTCTTCAGTTCTGATTTTGGGGAGACCGGCGAGACAGTGGAGGCACCATGTCTTCCCACGGAAAGCGGGCTGTGTCCTGGCAGCTGCCCAGGGGGGTGGGGGTTGGGGTGGAGCTGCCCAGGTTTGGCGAGGGTGTTGTTTTCACTTCACTCGAATGTCCCCAAGTGAAGGTGATGTCCCTGCGGCTGCCTGTGTGTTCTCTCTGTGTAACGGGAGACAGTGACGGCTGTCCCCACGAAGAGTTTCATTATATTTTCGGTTGGAGGCGGAGTCCAGTAAGGCTTCGTGGGGTGTGAGGATGGGGACCCCGTGGAGAGGAAGCCCGGGGAGGAAACACCGTCACCACTCCCCCTAACAGTGTCCCAACCCCAACCCCCCCCAGCACCACGTCCCCCACCAACACCCGCCGCAGACCCCACGGAGAGGTTCAGAGACCTGGACACTGTTGGGGAGAAGTGATGTGACAGTGACCCAACTGCCTGGTTTCAAAGCTCCGGGCAGCTCCGGGGGACCGTGTGCTGAGGGGCCTTTCCTGGCTGAGCCTTGTACCCTGCGCTCCCACCGCAGCCATGGTGGGGGGACAGGCGCTGGGAGTGGCTGGGGTCTGTGGCAGCCCCTCGGGGACAGAGGGCCCCATGGTCTGCGCTGCTGCCACCTCAACCTCCAGACGAGGCCGAGAGAGCAGCTTTGTCCAGCAAAGGGCCACACGGCGGGAAGCGATGTAGGTCCGTGCCCTCGTTCATGGCTTCAGCCTCGTGGTGCTCACGGCCTGTCCCTTGAACTCAGGATGGCCGGGGCCCCGCTTGGCGGTGCCTCGAACCCTGGATGCAGTGTCCAGGACGTGCACAGCGGAGAGGCTCCGGGCAGCCCCGGGCCTGGGGGAGGAGTCCTGGGGGCAGCCGGGCTTTCAGCGGGTCCACCGGGTGGTGCGGGGTTGGAACGAAGGGAAGCCTCACTCCCAGGCCCCTGTCGGACTGTTTCTGCGCGTGTGAGTCCACACACACGCACACACACGCAGACACGCACACTCACACACCCTCTTCTAAAAACAAAGTGCTCACCAACAAAGGAAAGTTTGAAAATGGAAACAAGTCTCCAGGGTTCGCGATGACGAGTTGTTCTAACTTTGTTCCCTTAACGCTTCGTCACAAACAGCCCCGCTGGGCCTAAAACAACAGAGCCGCGTTATCACTGGAAAAAGTGGGCTCGGCCCACCCGGGGGTGGCTGCCCTGCCCCCTGCCCCCTGCCCCGGGACCAGGCAGGCCCCGTGGGGTCCCCTGGAGGACCCGGACGCTGAGTTTCAGACCTGCCACTGTGACGGGCTGCCGGCCATGGCTGGGTCCCTGGGGAGGAAGACAACGGTTGGAACGGCAGTCGGCACCACGAAGGTCTGAGTGGGGCCAACCGACGCCTGTGTGGAACGCGAAGTTCCCGGTACACCCGGGAAAGGGTTAGTTTTATTTTCTAAAACATCAGAATAAGAGAATGGACACCATCGTAATAATGGATATGTAATCATGAATTCAGGGCGGATGACGTTTTTCTTACACCAGTGCCGTTGTAAGATGTAACTTTCATCATTTTGTGGTGGAGAAAGAGGCTCGTGAGGCAAACGCGCTCGGAGACACGCAAGTCGCTCAGCAGGTCTGGGGGGCCACTCGGAGCAGGAACCGCTGGAGCCCCGGGGCTGGGGGTGGGGGGCCTCGGCGGGGCCGCGGGGCCAGGATGCGGGGGAGGGTGTTCCAGGTGGAGAGAGAAACAGGTGGACACTCTGGAGCACAGCCCGCACTCCTGAGTCCTCAGCGAGCACCCAGGTGTCTTTTATTTCCTTGGAGAAGAGATACGAGGAGGCTATACAACTGGGTGTGTGTGGCTGGTTGGCCTTTCTCCGTTCTGTGCTTGAGTAGGAGTCACCAACCTTAATGCAGAATCACTAAACCAGGTCCTTGAGAAAAGTTCCCACGCACCAAACAAGCACCTCTTTGAACTCGAAAACTAAACACACAAAACAGAACAACAGGATGTAAAAAAGACCCGCCCCCCATCTTTTATCTGGCCTCTGGCTGCCTGACCTTGGGAACTCAGGCTGTTGATATGACCTCACAGCTTTTCTTTAAATAGAAGTAAAACAATTTAAGGGTGATTTGTAAAAAGATGACTAACGAGAAATGAGTTATGGGACTTTCCACCTTCAGTCGGATGGAGAAGCGGCTGCTTCTGCAGAGCTCGTGTGAGCACTTCGCTCTGCTTCACAGACTCGTGGCCTGGGCGTTCTGCCAGAACGCATCTGCCTTTACCTTCTGAATGAGGTGCGTTCCCGCGGCCGTGTCTGTCTCCTGTGTTGGGTGCCAGGTGACTCTGACACGCGGGAAACGAAGTTCTCTTTTTTTGACAGCTGAGACACATCCATGTCAACAGGGACGTGTGGGAGGCGCTTCCTCTGTTGCCTCACCCTCGGCTCCGCTCTGCAGCCGCGCACCTGCCCGGCGGGCTCGGCGGTGAAGAGAGGAGAGACACCTCGGCGGCCAGTGTCACGGGCAAAGGAACGGGAAGGGGAGAGCGCGGGGCAGAGGCCTCTGGAGGTCAACTGTCATCACAGGAGGCTATCGTGAGCCTGCCCCGAGACAGGTAAATGCCATGGTTTTACATAAATCTCATTCAAGTCCTTGTCACCAGCCTGCAGGTGGATATTCTCTCCCTTATTTGACGGACAAACGAAAGCATTTGAGTTGTGCTCACTCAAGTTGCTCAGGTCGAGGTGGCGAGCGGCCACCGTTCGGAGCTGGGCCTCAAGTCCCAGCAGGACTTGTTCCGGAGCACGTGGCTCCAGAGGCCGAGGGGCGTCCAGCGTGTCTGCAGATCTAGGAAAAGAGAGATGAGGGCTGGACGAGGCGAGGCTGGCCCGGCGGCGGTCACTTCCACGTGTCTTCAGCACAGCGCAGACCCAGGCTCCTTCACTCCTCCGGCCGCCCACATCTGCTGCGCCCCCAGTCTTGCAGCACCCCGACTTTTGTGTTCTTCGCTTCCCACGTCCAGGTTTGTGGAGACGCAGGCAGAGCACGCAGACCCGGCCCGCCTCGTATTTAGTGACTAACTCCAGCTCTCTCTCCTGCCACTGAGACGCCTGTCTCGGCATCGCTTGTGCGTTAGCTCGTGGGTCCTGCACAACAGCCGTTGGGAAACTTTATTCCCCAAAAAGCAACAAATTCACCATCTCTGTCCACCACACACGTTATACCATCAGACCCGCTCTCACACAGACTCCCGACGGCGCCTGTTTGGGAGCCCGGGATGCTTCTCCTACGAGACTTCTGCTCACCATCAGCCGTTATTCAAAGCCCTGCGTCTGGTCCGAACCTCCTGGTGCCCTTTCTTCCTGCGTCCCTGCATTCGGGACTGTCTGGAACACGGGCCGCCGTTTCCTTCTCCGGGTCTCAGACCCGGGCTCGGGGGCCGTTCCGTCGCCGTGTTCACTGAAGTGCTGGCAGCCCTTCCGCCCACAGTCAGGTGGGGTCTCCCTGGGAAGCGCGGTCGTCCCGTGAGAAAAGCAGCGCCGCCCCTTCCGAACTCAAACAGCCGAAAACACAGCCCTCGCCGACGCTTCCTGGGGTGGTCAGCTTGCTTCCGAGGGTCCCAGAGAAAGTGACAAGGGCTCATCTGTCCAAACACCCCCAGCGTTCCATGCTCAGAAGTATCTTGAGGGTATATGGTAGGCCCAATTCATTCTTGAATTTCTGTCCTAGTTTACCACACGGACTTGCCCTCAGCCTACGCAGCAACTACTGGGTGGACAGAAGGGTGGGTGGACGGATGGATGGATGGACAGGTGGATGGATGGACAGACAGATGGATGGACAGATGGATGGCGGATAGATGGATGTATGGACGGACGAATGGATGGACAGCTAGACAGATGGACAGATGGATGGATGGATGGATGGACAGATGGAGCTCTCAGATGTGCAGTCACGATGACGATGATGATGATGAACGTGATGTGGACAGTAGATGGTTGATTCTAGTCTGGTGTGCAGGGGAAACCCCTCACCCCAAGTTTAAAGTGTAACATTTTCTTCTGTAACACATAGTGTGTTTTTCTATAAATTCTTCCAATTGCTTGTGTATAGAGAGTACCAAGTTTTATCACTGCTTGTATAATAATGTAGATAGGTCATTTGACTTATGATTCTGATAAAAAGAAAGAAAAAAAACTGAAGAAAATTTGAACCTCAAGCTCATAAAAAATGTAAGGAACTATTTGGTCAAGTTTTATATATTTTATAAATTCAGAAACAAGCATTTTCACTTGCAATTTTATGCACTGTAACAAACTGATAATGAATCTGAGCAAAAATATAATATTTTCAATTGAAGTTTTAAGTACATTTTATCGATTATGCTATTACAGTTGTCCCATTTTTCCCCTTTATTCCCCTCCGCCCTGTACACCCCCTCCCACCTGCGTTGCCCCCCCCCCTTAGTTCATGTCCGTGGGCCGTACATACAAGTTCTTTGGCTTCTCTATTTTCTATACTGTTCTTAACCTCCCCCTGTCTATTTTGTACCTACTGTTTATGCTTCTTATTCCCTGTACCTTTTCCTCCATTCTCCCCACTCCCCTTCCATGTGCTCTCCATGTCTGTGGTTCTGTTCCTGTTCTAGTTGTTTCCTTAGTTTGTTTTGTTTTTTAGGTTCAGTTGTTGATAGTTTGTTGTCATTTTACTGTTCATACTTTTGATCTCCTTTTTCTTAGATAAATCCCTTCAACATTTCATATAATAAGGACTGGGTGATGATGGACTCCTTTAACTTGACCTTATCTGAGAAGCACTTTATCTGCCCTTCCATTCTAAAAGATAGCTTTGCTGGATAATCTTGGATGTAGGTCCTTGCCTTTCATGACTTTGAATATTTCTTTCCAGCCCCTTCTTTCCTGTAAGGTCTCTTTTGAAAAATCAGCTGATCATCTAATGGGAACTCCTTTGAAGGTAACTGTCTCCTTTTCTCTTGCTGCTTTTAAGATTCTCTGTTTATATTTAATCTTAGAGAATGTAATTATGATGTGCCTTGGTGTGTGCTTCCTTGGGTGCAATTTCTTTGGGACTCTCTGGGCTTGCTGGACTTCCTGGAAGTCTATTTCCTTTGCTAGATTGGGGAAGTTTCCCTTCATTATTTTTTCAAATAACTTTTCAATTTCTTGCTCTTCCTCTTCTCCTTCTGGCACCCCTATGATTCGGATGTCGCAATGTTTAGAGTCCCAGAGGTTCCTAAGCCTCTCCTCATATTTTTGAATTCTTGTTTCTTCATTCTGTTCTGGTTGAATGTTTATTTCTTCCTTCTGCTCCAAACCACTGATTTGCGTCCCGGTTTCCTTCTCATCACTTTTGGTTCCTTGTACATTTTTCATTATTTCATTTTTCATAGCCTTCATCTTTTCCTGTTTTTAAGACCATACTCAACCATTTCTGTGAGCATCCTGATTACCAGTGTTTTGAACTGTGCATCGGATAGGTTGGCTATCTCTTTGTCGCTTAGTTGTATTTTTCTGGAGCTTTGATCTGTTCTTTCATTTGAGCCTTTTTTTTTTTTTTTGTCTCAGTGCACCTGTTACATAGTGAGGGGCAGAGCCTTAGATGTTCACCAGGGCGGGTAACCTGCGTGGCTGCGCTGTGACGCTGTCTGTGGGGGACGGGTCCAACAGGGAACAAGGTGGCTTGCTCACCTCTCACCCCACTTTCAGTCACTTCTCTCACTGCCCCCAAGCAAACTGACCCTTCTGGTGCTGACTCCCCCAGTGGGTGGGTTTGTGTACGTTCTAGGACCCTGTGGGTCTCTCTGATGAACTCTCCTCTGAGGCTGCGAGTTCCTCCTGCTGCTGCAACCCCGGAAGGTTTTACAGCCAGAGGATTTGAGGCTTTATTTCCCTGCTGGAGCCCGGGTTGTATGGTCTGTCTCGCTCCCCAGTTGTTCCTCCCGGCTTATCCATATGTGAATGTGGGACCACCCAGTCTGCCAGCCTCCGCTGACCCACCCACTGCTCTCTGCCCCTCTTACTGTCTGGATGAATGTTTCTTCTTTAACTTCTTGGTTGTCAGACTTCCATACAGTTCAATTTTCTGGCGGTTCTGGTTGGTTTTTGCTTTTAAATTGGTTGTTGTCCTTTTGCAAGGAAGTGAAGTGGATCTACCTAGCCTCCTTCATGGAGTGTGGGAGCTCCGTGCTGCGGGAGACGGTGATGGATGAGGAGACTGAGGTCGAGAGAGTAGCTTTTGAGTGAGAGACTGAGGGAGAACAGAACTGACGAAGCACGTGGAGGCATCAGCCCCACGCAAGAGACCCTCCGTGCTGTTGGAATTAAGGAGAGAAAGAAGGGGCAGCTGGTGATGGGGGAGGTTGTGGTCAGTGGGAGGCCTGCCCCCTGCCCTGCCGTGCAGGGGACCTGGCGCAGGACACGGCACGCAGCCAACTCCGTGGGAAATGCGGCGGCTGCAAGGTGCACTGTGGGCCCCACTGAAAACGTCCAGTCGAGCTGATGGCCGGCGTGTCCCTGTCCCAGCGCCCGGCAGAGGGAGGGGAGCAAGCACTGTCCGGGGGCTCGGCAGGCGGGACCCGCCCCTGGGACCAGGGAGGGGAAGGTCGGGGGCTCTTTCTTCGTGGGGAAAGACTTCTGTGGGGACTTTGAAGAATTGGTCAGCTTCAGTGAGCAGAAAAGAAGGTGAGCTTGGGACAGATGGCCAAAGCCAGCACAAGGAGCAAACGCGGCGTTTTCTGAGTGGACGTTCTTAGAATGACCCACAAGCCGCGGTGAAGACACGAGACCAGAGTTCGTCACAAGGAGCCTGAAGGCGCCAGGGGCTCGGAGGGGACGCGCGCTGGGCGGGCGTCCTGCGAAGTCGTCTGGGCGGAGGAGGACGGGAGCGGCGTGCGCTCTCCGAAGGACGTGGCCGGTCCCTAGAGAGCGACTGAAGAACAGGACGTGGTCGCCTCTGGTGTGGGGCCTGTCGGTGCGTCAGGAAGTCGGGGAAGGGTGAGCCCGCCCTATGGTCTTGCTCCCATTGAGCTGCTGCGCTGAGCGGGGACTTCGAGCGTGAGCTTGGGTTCTCCACGCCCGAGCCATCTGTCCGTCCTCATGTACAGACCTGTGTGCTCACACCTGCTCCTGCCCCCCACCCTCACCCACATGGCTCCCCATGCCCAGGAGCAGGCACATCAGGTGCGAGGGAGGCCGCAGGTCCTTTAAATCAGAGGATCAGAGGGTTTTTTTCCCTGTGGATTTGTGGATTTTTATTGTTGTTCTGTCCAAGAAATTGCAAAGGACTGTTTTCATTCTCAAAGCCAAAGTCACAAATACTAAGCAGCAGGTGAACAGCCATCTGAGCAAACAGTGCCCTCTCCACCCCGCGACGCACCTGAGGCCGTGCGGGGAGCTGTCATGGGAGGTGGGGTGTGGAGCCAACTCAAGAGCCCTGGGACCGGGCAGGTGGGTGAGGGGCGCAGCGGCCTGCGTATCATTTGTCCGCAGAAGGCCAGCGTGTGAGACAGACGCTTGGCAGGGAGCGAGGGGTGGGCAGGGCAGGATGGTGCCCAGCAAGGATGCCCATTGCTGAGTGAGCGAGGCTGGCGGGCGGGCAGCTCCCCGTGGCTGTAAGAATCTGCGGGGTCGGGGCGGGGGGAAGGAACGCAGCCCCCAGGGCCGGCGGCACATCGGCTCCCGCAGTCACAGCCGCGCACAGCGTCAGGGCGTGGGCGTCCTGCGCGCACCAGGGGGAGGTCACGTAGAGGAGAGCCCTGCCTCCCCCGTGCGGGATGCCCGTTGTTTTGATAGCAGCAAACGAACAAAGGGAACGGCCTTGCCTTGGGCTGCAGGTGTTCCTTGGGGCGCAGATGGGCGGGGGCCGGGCGGGGGAGACCTGCTGACTTCCTCTCCAAATAGAAGCCGGGAAGCCGTCCAGCACGTCCCACTTTCCTGAGGGGAAGCGAGGTGTGGGCACAGGAAGCTGTTGATGAAGCCGCCAGCGGAGTCTCTCCATTGTTTCTGCAGCTTGAATGCTGTGCAGCAAGCTGACGAGATGTTGGTTCTGGATGGCTGTGATTCGCTGACGTTCTCCTGCAAAAATGAAGAGGAACCGAGCTCGTGGTCCTCGCCCCGTGGGACGCCAGGGACAGGAAGCCTGAGAGCGGAGCCACCCCTGTGGGCCCAGAGCCTGGCCTCCTTGTCACAGCCCACCCGAAAGGGGGGACGGGCTTCCTGCTGGGCCAGCAGCCTGGGCTTCTGGGTCTTGCTTGACCCTGACTTGGGAAGTAAGCCGTTCGGCGACTGAAGCGCTGCCTCCCCAGTGCCCCCCACGGTGTTTCCGAGGCCCTGAGGGGGCCCTCCTCGCCAGCACCCTCTCCCGTCCCCGCACGGGCTCGTTGCCGCCACGCAGTTGCTCCGGGTGGTGCCTCTGAACTCGCGCCGTGACCAGGAGGTCGCTCCCGCACTCGAAAATCCTGAGGTTTGGTCAGCAGTGCACGCGGCCGCGCTGACCCTGTGGTGTCCCGGGCCTCGGGTGGGCTCACCGCTCGGGAGCCTCTGCAGCAGACAGGCAGTGGCTGGAGGGCCTGCGGGGTCCCGGCCAAGCGCAGTGGTCGGCCGCAGGACAAGGGGAGGACGGTGGCAGGTGGGATGGAAGGATCCCTTTTCCTTGCCGGCACGGACAAGAGAAGCGGTTTGCGCCCTGGTCTGGAGGCAGGACAGAAAGTGGCCGTGAGGGGCAGGGTCCGCGGGGTGAGACCCCGGTCACCTGGATGTGGCAGGACAACAGCTTGTTAAAGATTAGCTCGGGCCTGGCTGCACGTGTCCGAATCCGCGCTTCCGGTATCTGCTCACCTTTCCCTGTGTTGGTTCCCACCCCCCCACACACACAGTCGCACCCTCAGAGACACCTTCACACACACTCACAATCACACACAGTCACACACTCTCACAGAGACACTTGCCTTCACAAACACTCACAGTCACATACTCACAGTCACGCAGAGTCACACAGTTGCACACACACAAACACAAGCACACACACTGTCGCACACACTCACACACAGCTGAGGACCAGGCCCCACCCTCGGCTCTGGGAGGCCCCTCAGACCGGAGGGCGCAGACCTGCCCTGAGCCGCCTGGGCTCCCCTTCCCTTCCCCTTCCTCACTTTCCCTTTTCCTCTCTGAGCGAATGTGGGTTTCTGCTCTTTCTGGAGATGCTGTCACCATGCGAACCAGCCCCCTTGCTGACTGAAGGGAATTTCCATGGCTTCCCGGGCCCGGGGACGCAGGGGCAGCGGCAGGACGGGGGCGGGGGGCACCGATGGGACACGGGGGCATCGGTGAGCAGGGTCTCCAGGCCTGGGCTCTGGGCCCTGCGGGGTCGGTGCGGCTTCAGTGGTGTCTGGTGACCGTGGTTGGATGCTGTGACCCCTGAGACCAGGTGTCATTCCAGCCGCCGCTGCTCCTTCCTGTGAAGAGCCCCCTCCTGAGAAGCCGTGCGGCGGGCCGAGAGACGACCCCAGCCACTGCCCGGTGCGCGGTCTCGCTCAGGAACTTCACCCGGGCATGAAGAAGGCCCACTCGCTTGCTTTTTAATCTTTAATTGAAGCTGTGGCCTGTGTCCTCTCGGGGGCGCTGGGCCGCCCTCGGCTTCTCCGACCACCTGTCGCCCCAGCGCTCCCACCGAGAGCGAACAGAACACGGTGGGAAGACACCGAGTGCCTCCCGCCCACGTTGCTCGGTGTTTACGGGCCCAGCGAACGGGAGCAGCCGCGAACGGGGCTGCGCTGCTTGGCTTCTCTCCATGACTGGGTGCGGTTCTCTCATCCGGCTCCAGGTAACTCCCGCCTCGCCACCTGGACCCCCCCAACTCTTACTCAAAATGTCTCTGCTTGAAGCAGAACCCAAATTTGTTCACTTAGTAAACAGGCTTTGAGCTTCAAGGACCAGAAAGTTCTAGGGCCATTTCCATAAAACAAAGGCCATTGCCTTCAGTAGCTGAAGTCTGGTGGCTGAGAGAAAGATGTCACCTGACTATTCCCACAGGGTCTTAGGGGGCCGTGAACAGGTTGTAAGAGACGGGGCGCACCGCGGGGCCATAGGGAGAGGCTTCCCGGGCCCCCCCGCCCCCCCCCCCCGCATCTCGAGGGGGTGGCGTTTCAGGGGCAGAGGGAGGGGAAGGCATGCGGGACGCGTGACACCGAGGCCAAAGGGAACCTAGAAGCACGCGGTCAGGCCACTGCTGGAGCACAGCGTCCGTGCTGATGGGGGGGGTCTGGGTCACACGCCCTGGGAAGCAGCCTCGGGGCCCCAGCGTGGCTGGGGGCAGCTCTGCACCTAGTCCGGCCCTCTCGGTTTTGCTGGCAGCCTTGTGACCGCCACCTCCTCCGTTTAATCAGGGAAACTGGGGCAAGCAGGTCTTCCCATGTCCCTTCGCAGCCTCCTGAGCTGTGACTTCACGTTGGTGAGTCAGAGGGACAAGGAGGCTCCGGAAGGACCGAACAATGGGCTGCATGGCCATTCCCTCCCCCCCCGCCCCCACCCCCAGTGGAAGGCAGCTGATGAGGTCAGAGCGCGGGTCTCCCTCAGCGTCCTGCACTGCGGCCGGACCGGCTCTTCCTGGGAAGATCAGCAGTGGGGAGAGCTCGGACGCGGGGCCACCACCCAACCTGCCTCTCCCGAAATGCCGTCGGGGTGGGCGCCCAGCTCCGGTTCCTTCTCGCCGCCCGACCTCCTCCAACCCTCACACGGGAACAAGAACGAGGTCTCCTCTTCCCAGCCAGGGCCCCCACTCCAGCGCCGGGACTGCACAGGAGTGGCGGGCGCCTGCGTGTCACGTGGCGGGCGCTGGTCGGGAAGCTGCAGAGGCGCCCGGACAGTGTGGCTGCAGCAGCGGGCGTTCGCCTCCCTCCTGGTTGTCAAAGATGGAGAACCCAGGGCTCAGGCCGTCTGCCAGGCCGTCTGCCAGGAGCGGAGCCTCTGATAGGGTTTCAGCGTAAGTGGGGATCATTCCAGTAGCTTTGTGTCTGTTTCCCACACACGCAGTTGCAGGCTGCCGTCACCACGCGGCCCTGCTTTACCTTCGAGCACAGCGAGGACTTGGGGCTGCCCATGGTCCCTGGCCCCTGTCCCCCGGCAGGAGTTTCCCCGACGGACCCCACGGCTGCATGAAGCACGGGGAGCGCGTTCGACCCTCATCCAGGGCGGCCTGGCCACGCCTTCTCCAGCCCCTGCAAAGCTCGGACTCGTTTGTTAGCAGACGTTAGCGATGTTCTGTCGAAGGAGACACAGGCCAGCGTGCAAAGCCACCCCCAATTGTGCTTATGGGCAGAAAGTCAGGGGTCCGGACGCGAGCGCCCTGTGCATGATTCAGACAGAGAGGGCCGGTCTGCGCCGGCTCCTGTGGGCTTTGTCCCGGTGACTGAAGGCTGGGGTTGCTTTCACCCGTCCCGAGGGTCCGGGGCCCTTCGGGCTGAGGCTGGGATGGAGGCAGTGCCCTTGAACCCAGCCCGCAGGCCTCCTGTGGAGGGAAGGCCGGTCTGACACCTCGGAGCCAGCGCCTCACAGAGGCCCGCGTGGGCAGGGGCGGGGAGAGTGTGGGCGGGTACCCACTAGTGTGCGAACCCACTCACGCCCGAGGCAAGAAACCAGTTCTAGCCAGAGCCTCTGCTAAGTGTGCACAGCCGTGTTGGCCGGGCCCCGCTGCCCCCGCTGCCCCCCACACTATGTAAAATGTCCCACTGGAGGGACTGATCCGGTTCCACAGGTCCGATCGTGTGGCCCAGGAAACGCTGTCCCCTGTGCACTTTCTCGTGACCTGCCCTCCCTCGTCACCCGGCAGGCGCTTTCAGAAGAGTTGGCCCAGAGTGGGGGGTCCCCCGAACAGCAGTGACGGCCGTGGGAGACGGTTTTCTCTGTTGAAACCCTGGGACGGGGCCCCGTGCAGGGACCTGGAGAAACACCTTCACATTCAGGGAACCTGTCACGTGCTGGTTGCCACTTCGGCTCCATCGCTGTCCACGGGGTGGTCAAGTGAACCTCTGCCCATTCTCCAGATCCCCAGGGTCCCTCCCACAACTCAGGTGGAGCCGCAGCAAAGCTTCAGGTCAGAGAGTCTGTCCCGGGCGCTGCCCTGGAGAGAGAACGGGGAGGGGGCTCGGCCCCCGCGGGACTCCAGGACAGAAAGCCAGGTGTTTTGGTGCCGAACTTCAAGACCACTGTTTGCTGGGCAATGGTTAGAGGTGGCGGAAGAATAACTTTTTGTTATAAAACTTGTTTTTGTAACTTTTCTGTTTGAGTAAAATAGTTTCAAAGTGTTTCCCTTCTGATTAGAAGCCTCGCAAGCTTGTTGAGTCATTTCTATTAATGGTACAGCATTTTTAAGGAAATCGAGTATTGTCTTGACAAACAAACTTGTGAGCAAACCTTTGCTGACCGGCACCAGGGTGTCAGACCCACCTGCAGGTTACGGGGGTCTGGGTTTTACTGAGGGGCTGGGCTCCTCCTCTGGTGGAAACTGTCGGGAACAATAGCCCAGCGCTCGGTCCGGGGGCTCACTTTGTGGGAGGAGCTACATTCAGCGCTTCACATTTTCTCGTTAAAGTCTCACACACACACCTAGGAGGAAGGAAAAGTTATCACTTCGAGAAGTTAGGCGCTCCGTATCACGTGGGCCGTGCGCGGTGTGGGAAGGAGGGGTGCAGGCTCACACCCAGGGGGGTGCCCCAAATTGACCGTTGACTTTTGCTTCTTGAAGGCCATCACCCTGGGAGACACACCTTCCACTGTGACCCGCCGCTCAGGGTGAATGGGTCTGAAATGCTTTTCTGAAGGTTGTGGAAGCTCAAGGGACCCCCAGGGCGTCAGGGAAGCAGGGTGGGTGATGCAGAAGGAAACTGCCCCCCCCCAGGCGCTGGGAGTCGGGTCGGGGTTGAGGTCATGGTCCGGGCCGGGGGGTGGCCACAGGGGCCAGCTGCGAGCACCACGACTGTGCTGACGGCCAGGGCTTGGAGGGTGCGTCTCTGCCTTTAACCTTTGATTTGTTTACCAGAACCCTGAATAAATCAGATAAAACTAGTTTTGTCTGGGCATGTGCAAACTTCTACTCCACTTATTTGTCCTGCATTAGCATCCATGTATCGCCCACAAAACACCTCTTCCCAGGGACAGAGCCGGTCAGAGCTGCAGGGACCGCAGTTCCGGTGAGAGTGGACTTGATTAGTCCACGCTGGGCAGAAGGTGGCCCCGAATCCCAGTGTGCACCCCACTGGCGGCGGGAGTTGACAGAAGCAGACCTCGCAGAAACAAACGAGCAACGTATCTTATTGTTACCTTCGGTATGTAACTGTGGCCAGTGACCCCTATTTACCAAGTCTCGTTTCCAAGTGGGTGTGTTTGGGTGAAAACTGCAAGTCAGAGTTAACTCAAAACGTCACGCAGCCTGTGGGGTGGGCGGCGTGTCCCGTGGCCGCCGTGGGGTCTATCGGGCAGCATGTGCCGTGGCCGCTGTGGGATTTATCGGGCGGCATGTCCCGTGGGGTCTATTGGGCGATGTGTCCCGTGGCTGCTGTGGGATTTATCAGGTGGTGTGTCCCGTGGCCGCCATGGAGTCTATCGGGTGGCATGTCCCGTGGCCACCGTGGGGTCTGTTGGGCGGCGTGTCCCGTGGCTGCCGTGGGGACTATAGGGGCTGTGCAAAGATCACTGTCTGAACCCTTACAAATGGCGTTTTCTTCTAAAAAAGTTAATCCGTATTTTACAGGAGCCCAATGTACCGCCATCAAACACGTAACTTGAAAGTGAAACAGAGCATTACCATCACCTCAGCTTCACCGTGTTGATTCTGCTTTCGCACAGGATCTGAGCACAGACCAGGGGGCTGGTCAGGGACGGGAACAGGAATCAGAGTACTTTCCACGCCCGCCTTCGTTCAGGTGCCCACGGTCCCGCCCCAAGCAGTCCGGGCCACAGGCGTTCTCAGGGGATCGGCAAACGCGCGTTGCTGTGTGTGAGGGAAGTCGCTACGTGTGGACAGTTCAGGATAAGACACCATGTCCATCCTCGCGGGTGGGGCTTCTGGACCCGCTTCATGAGCCCGCACAGCCCCCTCACGTACGGGGGAGGAAGCGGAGGCCAGGACCCCCCCACCCCACGGGCTTGCGGCTGATAGGCAGCCGCGCACTCGCCAGCGCATTGCTGAGACGGAATTCCTTTATTTTGTCGCGTTAGTTAGTCTCAAACAAGGGGTGTGGCGAGAAAAGGTGCCCCTCGGAGCCCACCAGCCTCTTCTTTCTCTCATCTGTTGGGCGATCCCTTTGTGTCTCGCTGTCCTTGTTTCTGTAAGGATTTTTAGAAATCACAGTATTGAGGAAAGGGTTAGATAAATTGGCAAAACCATAGGAAGCTCCGAGCACAGCGTCTCAAGAAGCTCTTATTTCCCCTCCCCTTTAGGGTGTGTCTCAGTCTCAGGACGACGAGGGGGAAAGAGACGACAGTGACTGCCTTTCTCCCTCCGTTGAGATGAAAACGTTACAAATGCAGGCAACCTGACCAGGAAAAATGGATCAAAGAAATTCCAGATTCTGTCCACAAGTGTGCATGTATTTTCCACAGTTGTGATTGATATGCAGATATCATTTAAAATGACTTTATCTGCTTTTATGGATAGACTTTTACCTGTTATACATAAAATGACTCTCTGAACTGCCTCGGAGCCGCCTTTCCCAGAGTTTGCGTGCCCGGGGGGGGGGGCACTTGCCGCCCTGACGGTGCTGAACACGGCGCGCACACCTCCGCCTCACGCCTCCCTCCATGGGCACCTGTGCACGCAAAGCCCTCTGAAGGCGGGACAGTGCCTGATTCTTTCCTCTCTCTGCAGTGATCGGCACACTGCTCTGCCCGTCACAGGTCCACCTTCTGGAAGAAGTCCCTGATTAGAAGAAAATTCCTGAAGGCACACACCATGGTATCCTGACTTATGCTAACGTCCGACTTATCTTACACGTTAACATCAGGTTGTCTCAGCAGCCTCTTTTAAGTACACGGACGCTTCTCAGTGCCAGGCCCCCTCTCGGGTGTCCATTGGTCAGTCGTTTTCATGAGCTTGCTCAGAGCCCTCCGTCTGCGCCCCGCCAGGGAAGTGCGCACTGAGTTCGCGGCCCAGTGTTGGCCATCGCTGGGTTGGAATGCACCGCGCACCGAGGAGGGTCTTGTCTCTGAGAACTCGGGAGAGCCGACACGCCGTGTTCCCTGATGTTAAAAAAACAAACAAACGTTAACAATGTAGAAAAATCTAGAGAGAATGAAGGTAGAAAATAATCAGAAGTAAATTAAGGCAAAAGTACAATGGAAAAAAACAGAACATCAACTCCAGTTTTAGAAAGTAGGTCTACATGATGAAATGTATTCAGTTTTGACTTTTCCACTTATATCTATATTTTCACATGAATTTGAATTTCCCTGAAGAAAAGGGAATCCAGCTATCTGGACCTACTTTAAAATATATACATATACCTGCCCTGGCTGGTGTAGCTCAGTGGATTGAGCGCGGGCTGTGAACCAAAGGGTCGCCGGTTCGATTCCCAGTCAGGGCACATGCCTGGGTTGCAGGCCAGGTCCCCAGTGGGAGCACATGAGAGGCAACCACACATTGATGTTTCTCTCCCTCTCTTTCTCTCTCCCTTCCCTTCTGTCTAAAAATAAATAAATAAAATCTTTATATATATCTGTGCTTAGAAGAGGGATGGGGAAAAGTAGAGACATAGAGCCCCATCCTGTGTTTGGACATTTGTGAATTTTCGGATGCAGATGATGAAGTCAAGTCTTCATTAAAATGGAGACAGAATCTCGTGGGCATCAGAAGAGAGGACTGTTGCCATGGAAACCGCAACGATGACAAGCCAAGCTTGGGCCCCAATCTGGAGACTGACGGTCTGTCCGCCCCTGTGGTCTATGTTTAACCACGAGGTGACTCTTTCCCCGGTGACATCAGCCGGCGGTTCGCTCATTACAGCCGAGGCAGACACAGATGTCTCGACGTCCCAGCAGGCGGGCAAGTGTGAGGAAGCCCAGGGGCATCCTCCCCAAATAGCCAGGAGGTGACAAAGTGATGTTGGGACGTCCTGGGCTGGGCGGAGGGGTGCGGGGGACAGGCAGCCCTGCTGGCCAGTGCTCCCTTTAGTCCTGGTGTGGAGCCGAAAGTACACATT
>PVJI01014222.1:0-44990 GCA_004026765.1 Micronycteris hirsuta
AGGTAGATCCGACCTCTCCCTCCTTCACATGCCCATGTGTTTCTATCATAGCATCTTTTACATTTAAAGATTTTATTTATTTATTTTCAGAGAGAGAAGGGAGGGAGAAAGAGCAATGTATGGTTGCCTCTCACATGGCCCTCATTGGGGACCTGGCCCACAACCCAGGCATGTGCCCCGACTGGGAATCGAACTGGGACCCTCTGGTTCCCAGCCCGCGCTCAATCCACTGAGCTACACCAGCCGGGGCTACATTTAAGTGTACTTACTTTATGAGGTGGCAGTCCTCAAGGTCCATGAGACCTATTTTTATTCATACTCATCACTCCAATGTTAGGCACTTAAGAAAGCACTCAATAAAATTTGCTGAATAAATTATCTAAAATGAATACCCAGATTTTTAGTTCTACGTTCAACTTCTTGTCCTTTCCTGGTATGTCTCCCTAATGGAGATGTGTTTGGCACATTTTTGTTGGGCACTGTATTTCACCCCTTCTTTCTGATCTGCTCTTTTCCTTTCAATTTTTTTCTTTAGAAATTCTTGGCTCATTTAGTTGGAGGCTCCAAGTACAAATTGCCAGTTTTAAAAAGAGTCACAGGGGTGTAAAGTACAGCATAGGGAATGTAGTCAGTAATATTGTAATAACTGTATTTGGTGTCAGATGGGCACTAGAGTTATCACGGGTGTCACTTTGTAAGGTAAATAAATGTCTAATCACTATTTTGTACAACAGTAACATAATATTGTATGACTGTATGTCAACTGCAATTGAAAGATAAATTTAAAAATATCTATGGCAAAAAAAAAAAAAACCACCCCCACAAAACAAAACAAAAAATAATAAAAGGCTCCAATCTCTTGGTTGATCTTTCCTGTTTCTAATTCAGAAGTGAGAGTCCATTTAACTTTTGGTTACAACCACTTGTCTTTAATTATTTATATCTTTGAACACTAATTATAATCCTCTAAACACTAAAAGGGAATACAATTCCCACACACATTCATGAATATAGACATTTCCAAGCATAAGTCTGTATGTATCTTATTATACAGCTATAGTTTTGCCTTATTTTAGTTTTGAGTTTTTGGAAGATTCAGAACATGACCTGGAATTGGAAGGATTGTGTGATAATGAAAATCATCAAGGTCAGTACACCAGGCCTCTCCAGCATGGGAACCTGGCTCAGAACTGCAGTTTAGGGAGTTGAGTACTTATTTGTAGAATGTCCGAATAGTTGGCATACACAAAGCCTAGTAAAGCCTGTCTCCAGACCCAGACTGCCTGGGTTCACTACTTATTTGCTGTATGGCTTGGAGCAAATTATCCCCCCTGTACCTCAATTTCATTATCCGTAAAAAGGGATGAAAGATAAGACTTTACCTCTCAGGACTGAGGACCGACGAGTTAATACTGTACTTTGAGCAATGACGGAATATGTAAGTGAAATGTAATGCTTAGATATTATCGTCCACTCACTTTATGAGAACCTCTCTACAAAATACCGAATCAAAGTTTTTATTAGCCCTATTTATGCTCGATGTTATATAACGCATTTTACAAATTACCACATTCAATGCCCCCTTCCGAAGGACAAACTGCATGAACAAAGTCCGATCGTCTTCCTCAGTCTCCCTCCGTTTTCTAAACCTACCACTTTCTGTCTCCCATTCCATTGCAGTTTAGAATTGATTTGGGGAAAAATGAGCGAACGTAGGTTTGCTTGTTTACTTATAGTCCACGTGGTCCAACTCAGATAACTGCATCCAGCGGACGTCTCGCCCAGCCAAGGAGAGCGAAGGGGAAGACGGCCCGCGGTCATGGCAGAGCCTGGCCAGAGAAGTGGCGACACCCGGCCTCCGCGCTGCGCAACACGGTCAACCCGGAGCAGCAGCCCGGAGCCCGGAGCCCTGAGCCCGGAGCCCAGACCGGAGCAGCGGCCGGAAGTGCAACCCCCGGAAACGGGCTGGGGTGACTTAAGGCGGAGCCCAGGACGGTGGCCAATTGGAAGCGGCGGTCCTAGCGGAGAAGGCGGAAGAGAAAAGGCTTAGTTCCGGACGCGGCGGCAGCCGCCGCCATCTGTCACCTCAGCTCCGGCTCCGGCTCCGGCTCCGGCTCCGGCCCGAGCCCCCAGTCGCCCTTGCCCGGCCTCCTGTCTCCTCGGCGGAGGCTGCTTCCCGGTCCTGTCATCTCCCTGCTCTGTTCTCGTCACTGGCTTCTTTCCCTACATGGATCTGGTCGGAGTGTCATCGCCTGAACCGGGGCCGGCAGCGGCCTGGGGACCCAACAAGGTGAGGGACGGTCGGGGCAAATGCACCTGCCGTGGTCACCTGGGCTGGTTCTGTCGGAGAGCCCGGAGAGGATGGCAGGTGCCTAGGCGGACCGGCAGGCGACTCGGGAAGTTCTGGGCGAAACCCCGGCGACACCAGAAAGGGGGGACGGGCGGCAGGGCGGCAGGGGTGGGGGTGGGAGAGGCGGCAAGGGGGCCCGGGCCGCCAGAGACTTGGGGTCTCTCTCTACGTCGGCCCCCTTGCTGTGTGAAATGCCTAGCGTATTTGTGGGCAGGACTCGCTCGGGGACAGTGACGTTTGCGGGACGGCAAGCACGGGCTTGTTTTGGACGCCCAAGTGAGTCAGCCCAATACCACAGGAAGCCCGGCCGGCGACAGCTGTTTGCTTAACTCCAAAGTGCGGTTGTCCTCCTTAGGCAATTTCTTGTTTCTGAAGCAGTAAAAGGTAGACGCGGGAGCACCTCCTCTCCACCCAGGCTAATAGTGAGGCGCCCTCGACGTCCTGTAAAACGGTCGTGAAGTCTTGTCAGCCTGGGGCTGTCACATTTAAGCTTTTCCCTACAATGGCTAACTCTTACGTTTATTTCATATTTACATTTGGTTTCTGGATTTCAGTCTGCTCCTTTTCATGATACTTTCACCAGAGGGATGAAAAGACTTTTGTGCGTTTTATTGAGGGTTTGCTTGAAAATAAGAGTGCTTCAATTGGGATTTTGTGTTCTTCACATTAAAGTTGTGAAGGAATCCGACTTTTTTAGCTTCATAATTGCTTTTTAAAGACCAACACATTTTTTTTTATTTCGTGTAAAAGGTCACTTGTTAATCTTACTGGATCTTCAGGCTAGTTCTTAACAGAAAAAGGGGGAAATAATTAGCTACTAAGTAAAGGAAAATTAATTTTATGAAAGTTCTCATACAACTGTGGGAAGAATCTAAGGTATTCCATTGGCAATTGTGGTTACATCTACATGTTATTTTGTGTTTATTTTTCTATTAAAGCCTGTTTTCAAGTCCAAGATCAGTAGACTTAAAAGGATGAAATCAGTAGACAGTACTTAATATATATGTTAGATGTTAAATTCCTCCAGTTAAGAACCTACAGTAACTCGTGAAAATGCCAAATGAAATGAACTTTGCTCAGATTACCTAACCTCAGAACAAATTTTACTTACAAAACTAATTCAATAATAAAATGCTCGATATCAGTCATATTTTCATTTAAGTATAAACCATATACATCCTCAAATTTTATTTTTATCATTCAGCAAAAACAAAAAACTCCTAGGTTTATTGATATTCTATTGGGAAGATAGCATTTTGCAGACAAAAAAGTTAGAACGATGCTCCGAGTTTTATTTAATCCTTTCCTTCTCTAACTTTTTGGAAGACCAAAGTGATTATAGAAGCATACATGGAGGAGGTGGGGTTTTGAGGAAGGTCTTGAAAAATGGAAAGAATGATAAAGGCCAGTGATTCTCAAGACTTTTCAGTCAGAAGTTCTTTACACCCAAGAATCATTGAGGACCTCAGAGAACTTTTGTTTATATTGTTATTGCTGTTGATATTTGTAACATCAGAAATTAAAACTGTGACTAAAATTTAAAGTTAAAAAAATACATTAGTGTTGTTTTATAGACCCAGATAACACTTTCCAGAGACTCTTGTCTTGAGAAGTAAAATTACCCACTCAAATATTCTGTCTAGATTGCGTCTTCTAGCTGCACGTGTTGACGAAGGACCTTCCCGTGGGTCATGCTATGGGATTTGCTTCAAGTTGAGGACTGGATTTTCATGTGCCCCCTTTGTATTTGCTGTTTTTTCTTTCACTTGATTCTTTCCCCATAGTTGTCTGCAATATAAGCTTTAAAAAAAGAAAAGTGGGTTGGGCAGCTAGGGATGCGTCTTTAGGAGCTGGAAGGAAAAGGGGACTATTTCCCTCTAATCTGCAGCCAGCCAGGTCTGGGAGAATGTGGCAGTAGAGAAGAACTCCAAGGAGGAGGATTCAGTGGTGGCAGTTTCCCAGAGGAGAGGAAAATGTGGTGTGCCTCAGGGTTCTTCAGCAAAAGGGAAAGAATGAATCAGAGAGCTGGTTATAGGCTTGATGTCATTTAGAGCAGAATGGCTAACTGGAAAGGGTTGTGTGGGGTTTCCAGTCTTGATGCAATGGAGACTTTATGTTGATGAAGGGAATAGTGGGAAGTGGTGTTGGACAGCAAAGATAGAGATTATCTTCTAAGGTTTATTACTATTTTAACATGTAATAAAGTTTCTCTGATTACAAAGAGTGTCTGATTTACTGAAGAGAGTTGCAAGGTGATGACAGAGGGTTCCCCTACATAAACTCCATGGTGCCCATTCCTAGGAGCAGCCCTGGTAAGTTTTCTAAGCCCAGTCTTTGGGCGGTAAAACCCTGTGCCTGTGGTGGGTTGTCCCCCACGGCTTGACAAGTTTTATGGAGGGCTTTTGACTACTGGTTTGAAGAGTTTGGACGTCATCAAAGTATGGGAGTTGGCAACCTTTTGAAGTCTTATTTACCCTCACCCAAGGGAGGTGGCCCAGCTGAGCTGGTCAGCAGAGGTACAGGGAAGTACAGCTCTAGAGTATTAAGTCTCTGAGGAGCAAGAACTGTAGGATTGGGCAGGGTGTCCTGGTGCCCACTGAGCTCTCTCTGTTTCCTTTTCTGATTCAGTTTGTTTTGGAAGTAAATTTGCGTCTCAAAATTATACCTACTGCCTATCATTTTTGCCTATTGTAAGGAATTATTGGCTAATTTTACACATTAGTGGAATTAATTGACCTTGGTAAAAGGCTAGAAACACCAGAAGTGGGTAGGCAAAGGGACTTTAGTAGGGATGTCGAAAGGCACCAGACCTTTACAGGCTAGGGACAACCTGACAGTTTCATGAAATACCTACAGTGTTTCCTTTTGGCACACATTTAGTAAGTGCTGGAATAGCTCTTTCTGTCTGAAGCTCTGTGCCGGGCTCCGAGAATGAAAGGCTGGGACCCTGCCTTTCAGGAGGCTAGTGCTCTACTGTGGTTGATGCGGTAACTCTAATAGAGTGATTGGTCCTGCTCAAACAGTACACAGTGGTATGCAAACACAAAGGAAAGGATAGAAACGGAGACAGCCTTAAGGAGGAGGTGTAATTTAATTGGGGGAAATAGATGAAGAAGAAAAAGTATTAAGAGAGAAGAGCATGTGTGAAGGTGCGGAAGGGTGAAAGTATGCCATGTGTGGCATATAATTGTGCTGCTTGAACATCGGGTAATGAGGGTTATTGGGACTGGAAAGTTAAATTAGGTCAAGTTGTGAAGGGCATTTATTGCTGAGGAATTTGGATTGTAGACTGCAGGCAGTACAGCACTTTGCTGCTTAAATCTCAAGCCAAGATGATTAGGGAAGCAGTACAGCAAAGTGCTAAGAGTGCCGTCTCGTAAGTCCTAGTGCCTAGTCCTGGTTCAAATCTCAGCACTTTCATCTACAAAAAAAACCATTTCTGTGTCTCAATTTCTAAATCTATGAAACAGGGATGATATTGCAACTGCTCAATTATTGTGTGACTTAAGTAATCTATATAAGTTTTGTATATTTAGCCAAGTGAATCAAATACAGCAAGTTATTTTCTTTTATTTTACTATTAGTCATTGCAATATGTGATTGGTAATTCTAAGTTAGAGAATACAGTCATTTGCCCTTTGGAACCTGGATTTGGAAATTGATCAGACCAAGCATTTCTAGGCAGCATTGTGTCTTCTACCTAGAGGATTTAGAAGGAAATCAGCAGAGTCTTGTGGCCAAAAGATTAGCCATATTCTCCAGATTCCAAAGAGCTTCAAGATTCTAGACCTCAAAATCCTCACCAGGAGAGTGCTCATTTGCTGATAAGATCTGAGCAAATGAAGTCACACCGGCCTTGAGGAAGCCTTCCTGTTCTTTCCAGGTCAGTCTGCAGTAGGCTAGTTTAGGTATGTGCTGGGAACTGGGTGTATCTCATCCATGTCTGGGTGAGTCTCAATTAAACTTGGTTCCGCCCTGGCTGGTGTAGCTCAGTGGATTGAGCGCGGGCTGGGAACAAAAAGATCCGGGTTCGATTCCCGGTCAGGGCACATGCCTGGGTTGCAGGCCAGGTCCCCAGTGAGGGTCATGTGAGAGGCAACCATACATTGCTGTTCTTCCCTCTCTTTCTCCCTCCCTTCTCCTCTGTCTAAAAAATAAATAAAATTAAAAAAATTAAAAAAAAAAAAAACTTGGTTCCGATTCACTTAGGGATAGTTGTCATTTATCAAACTTACCATGCTAACAGCCTGAACCAAGTAAATTCCTGAACCTCAAGCGCTAGGGAACCTGAACTAGGATCTCTTGCCTAGCTGTCTCTCAGAGTCTCACCAACAAGCCCTTAGGCCAGCTAGAGAGCCATTACTGGCTAACCGTGATTAAACAGCTTTGTTTGGCTAAAACAATATCATATACTAAACTGAGTATTCTAGATTAGACACTCGGTGGTAGTTAAGGAATGAGTTTGGACTTTATCGTAAAGACAGTGGGAAACGTTAGAACAATAAAAGCTTTAAATAAGGAAACTGGACCATGCAAATCTGCATTTTAGAAAGACCATTGTGTTGTGGTGTGCTGACTGGAAACAAGCAGGACTGGAAGCAGAGAGATTAGTTAGGAGGCTCTTGTATGTGGCTTGGTGATGGAAGGGTGATACCTTGGGGTAGACTCTTAGAAGGGGAGCTGGGCAAGTTCACAAGAGATTTAGACATCTGATTAAATGTTGATGGCCCTAATCACTAGACTAGCAAATATAATCATTTGCTGCTGCTAAGTAAAGCTTTCTCCCTCAGAAATTAAGAATTTATTTTGTATTTCAAGAGGGCCAAGATATTGATATCATCGAGGAAGGCTGACTGGATAGCCACCTAAGAAGAGTTTCACAGAATATCACTTTGCTCTAGCTTTTTTATTTTGTCATTATTTTGTTTTAGCGTGTCTTGACAGAGACTGACGTACACATTTTCATGTAAAAGACTTACTTCATACATTAGAATGAGGTATGATGTCTAAGTGAGCTTTGAATTGTGCTAGTTGGTTTAGTCTATTCCTATTAAGAGAATCTTCATTGGAAGCCAAATTATAAACAAAAGGTTGCTTGGGGAATCATGGAATTGAAACAAAGAGCATTACATGAACACATTAGCTAGTGGGGTGATGCTATGATAACCTGATGCTTTCCTTCAACTAAAAGGACACACTTATCAAACAAGCTAGAAAGTGCTTTGGGTTGTTTTAGTTTATACTTACCCTTGGTTAGATTATTGAGCTGGGAGATATTTTTACTTTGGATTGATTTCACGGGTTTGATTCTCAAAAGATAACCTTATTTCTAAGTTTGGAAGATATTTTAATTTCAATGTTATGAATTGAATTGTCTTTTTTTTTTTTTAATAGTGTCCATGGGCTACCCCTCAAAATACAATATCTTGTTCTTTGGCTGATGTAATGAGTGAACAGTTGGCTAAAGAATTGCAATTAGAAGAAGAAGCTGCCACGTTTCCTAAAGTTGCGTAAGTAAAATTCACAAAGAATCTAGTTTGTCTAGCAGCTTATTATAACAAAGTTTTAGGATTTCAATAGTGACTGTCATCATAAATGATTAAGAAATACATTTAGAAAAGCAGTGCAGTAGAAAGAGCACCATACTGGGACTCTACTGATACTTGAGTTTTGGTCTTAATTCTGTGATGAGTTTTCAGTATTATCTGTTTCTTTGTGTTTTAGTTATTGCAACAGTCAAACTAGGTGGTCTCCAAATTATCAAATAATGTTTTAAACAGATGTCTGTAGGTTATCTTTTTGTGTAGATGTTATCTCTCCTTTGATTAGAACACAGAAGAAATGAATTCTGGGTCATAGTGTAGATTTTATTATAGACCCTTTAGCTTTCTCTCACAGCTTTCTTAACCCTAGTTGGTGCTCTCACAGGTTCTGTTGTTAACCAGAGGGCAGCTGGGCAGGAAAAGGTGCTTTGGTAAAGTTTTTTCCATTGTTTCTTTAGTACACTTTTTAACAGGGAAAAAGCACATCCTACTCTCATAATTGGTAGCATCTGTTTCCATAAGGACAGTATATTAGTTTATATTGCCTTATTTTGAATAGTGTTGCTGAAGGACCATTTATTACTGGAGAAAACACTGATACTTCCAGTGACCTAATGCTGGCTCAGATGCTACAGATGGAATTTGACAGAGAATATGATGCACAGCTTAGGCGTGAAGAAAAAAAATTCAATGGAGATAGCAAAGGTACTACGACCTTATTGTGACAGCGGCATTGCGTGGTAGAAAGTGCTTGTAGAGTGCTCCTAAATAAGTCTTCAACTATTTTTGCCTTTTAAGTTTCCATTTCCTTCGAAAATTATCGAAAAGTGCATCCTTATGAAGACAGTGATAGCTCTGAAGATGAGGTTGACTGGCAGGATACTCGTGATGATCCCTATAGACCAGGTATCAATGCTTTTATTTGATAAGAACATAGGAAGACTAAGTTTTCCAATGAATCCTTATATTTTATATTTATCTTTGGGTCACATTTGATAATTTACTGTTAGATTTGGTTATCTTTTCAGACAATATTGAATTCAGCAATTTAGTCTTTGCTATTTTTACATACTTGGCTTGTCTTAATTGCCTTCAGCAAAACCAGTTCCTACTCCCAAAAAGGGTTTTATTGGAAAAGGAAAAGACATCACCACCAAACATGACGAAGTGGTGTGTGGGAGGAAGAACACAGCCAGAATGGAGAACGTAAGTTACAGACAGGGTTATCTCTGAATCGAGAGTTATATTATAATAAGTGAAAAACATGGGATTCTAAAGACAGTATCTTAAATTTTTAAAAATATCCTTTGCCCTTTCTAAAGATGTTTTAGATGATAATATGGCAATGTCATGAAAACTCTTAGCCAATAATGACAATATAATGTACTGCAGAATAAAATTCTATAATATTAAGAAAAATAGTTTGATTTATATTGATTCTAAAATTAAGAAGTTGTTCTCAGGAAAGTAACATTTATTTTTCAGCATATTACGTTTCATAAAATAGCACCCCTACCCAATAACAGATAACAGTGGTGATTGGGGGATAGGTATGGGGACAGAAATATTTTCTACTATATCCCCTTTTATACTTAAAAATTTTTTTTATCTTGTACCTGAACTATCCCTAAAAAATCAGAAATAAAATGTAATTTTAAAAAATAGGAGAAAAAGGAAAAAATAGCATTTTTTTTTTCATAAATATTTTGGTTAATATAAAATATTTAGACTTGAGCCCTGGCTGGTGTGGCTCAGTGGATTGAGTGCCAGCTTGTGAACCAAAGCGTTGCTGGTTTGATTCCCAGTCAGGGCACATGCCTGGGTTATGGGCCGGGTCCCCAGTAGAGGCATATGAGAGGCCACCACACATTGATGTTTCTCTCCCTCTCTTTCTTCCTCCCTTCCCCTCTGTCTAAAAATAAGTAAATTTAACACAAAACATTTAGACTTGAGAATACAAATACTTGTTAAGTAAGCATATTAAATTCTAGAAAGTCTAGATCTGACTCTAGAACAATCCTTTCCAATAGAACATCTGTGATAGTAGAAATATTTTATAATATTTTAATTAATTTTACTTTAAATATCCTCATGTGGCTAGTGGCTACTATATTGAACAGTGCAGCTCTAGAACATAATTGTCCTGGAGTGGGCATAGCTTGCTATACAAACCCACTCCTCAAAAATAATTAATTACGAAATTATATTTCTTTCATAAGATTTGGTATAGTCTGCAAAATATAATGTCATTTGTCTTATGTAAAGCAAGGTACAAAGCATATGCTGAGCCCTGGCTGGTGTAGTTCAGTGGATTGAGCGTGGGCTGGGAACCAGAGGGTCCCGGTTCAATTCCCCGTCAGGGCACATGCCTGGGTTGCGGGCTGGGTCCCCAGTGAGGGCCATGTGAGAGGCAACCATACATTGCTGTTTCTCTCCTTCTCTGTCTCCCTCCCTTCCTCTCTCTAAAATAAATCCAAAAAAAAAAAAAAAGCATATGCTGAAATACCTTAGTTTTTAGATGTGATTGAATGTCTTCTGTGCACAGAAGAGAATAAACCTCTTCCTTTCCGTTACAGTGTCTTAAATAGCCTTGTTCTCCTTCCTGTTGGGTTTATTAATGAGTAATTTTATCTTTTTTCTGTAATAGTTATGGGTTCTACTTTCATAGCCTGATCATTTATTGAGTAGGAAACCTGTTTCAAGTAAAGACTGGTCTCATTTTTTGTTTTTACTTGCCCCATTTTGAAGTATTCAGATGCTAATTCTTCATTTTGGCAGTTTGCACCTGGGTTTCAGGTAGGAGATGGAATTGGAATGGATTTAAAACTATCAAACCATGTTTTCAATGCTTTAAAACAACATGCCTACTCAGAAGAACGTCGAAGTGCCCGCCTCCATGAGAAAAAAGAACATTCTACTGCAGTAAGTAATCTTATACTTTTTTCCTGTTTGATATTTCTCTCGTGAGATTGGTTTTTCAAATTAAAGATGCAAATAAAACCCAAGTAGTTTTGCTTATTAGACTTTTCAGATTTAATATAATGGTTATTAATTACTTACTTAAAACTGTTATTTCAGTGATCATAATTTGAACTGTATAGTTTATATTGCATATGAACGTTCTAAGATTTTAAAGGAATTAGGGTCATATTAATAATAATTTGCAAGTCTAATATTTTACATTAATGAAGACAGTGTCTAATATCTTGAGAGTAAAGTAATTTTTAAACCTTTAGAAAAATAAACTAATGGTAAGTACACTGGGAAAGCTGTTTAAACTTTGGAGGTAAAATAAGATTTTGACCAAGCTAATGTTGGACTTTTAATGATTCTTTTAGATACTCGTTTCCAAGGACATTAGCTTTAAGTTACAAGAATGAATTCTATCTTGACACTACTCTTAAGAGCCTATTATAAGTAAATAATAAAGGTTTAAAAAGTATATATTTGAATGTTTAATATTGGAAATGGCTCAGAAAATACAATGTGAACATTTTTATTTATAGTGCTTATCTCTTGCAGGAAAAAGCAGTTGATCCTAAAACCCGTTTACTTATGTATAAAATGGTCAACTCTGGAATGTTGGAGACAATCACCGGCTGCATTAGTACAGGAAAGGAATCTGTTGTCTTTCATGCCTATGGAGGGAGGTAAATGAACAAAATACAATACCATCATGTTGACAAAAGCTTAGCCCCTTCTCCCCAGTGTGAATGGATTTACACAAAGTCAAAGTTAATGCTGCATGGAAAGCAGATCAATTTGAAAAGTATTACTGTAGAAAATCTAGATAGCATAAGAATGTAGAAAGAAAAACAATCATCTTAATCCCACCCTCCGGAGGTAACCATTCATTTTGTGTAGACTCCTTTCATCTTTTTTCTGTGCATGTATTAATAGTTTCTACTTCCTTGTAATCATACTATATCATAGAGGCAGCTGTAAGTATTAGAGCAAAATCTGAATCTGAGTTTGTCTCAAAACCCAAGTTTTTCCTCTGTGGGGCCTTTTGGTACCAGCTCTAAGGAAACATGCTTAGATTAGCCACTGATTCCTCCCCTTATATCTCCAATCCTTACTTTAAGAAATACTGGTTTTAAATAAAGCTTACATTATTTAAGAAAACATCTTTTAGAGATCTTATGCTATTTATTTATTTTTAATTTAATCTTAGTTATTTTTTCTTACTCATAAGTTTAAGGCTATTATTATTTTGTATTTTTTTTTCCATTGCCATTTAGCCCCCTTATCCCTTCTCCCCCCACAATCACCACACTGTTCTCCATGTCCATGAGTCCTTTTACCTTTTTTCTTGATCTCTCCACCCCCTAAATACCCCCGCCCCCATAGTTGTCATCTTGTTCTCTCTGAGTTTGTCTCTGTTTTGCTTGTTTGTTTGGTTTGTTCATTAGAGTCTATATATGAGTGAGAGATCTTATGCTATTTAGATCATACCCACTTCACTTTTGTTACAGGGGTTTTATGAATAAAGAACTGCATGAGGAAGAAAAACATTTTTAAAAGTAGAGCCTGTTTAGAGAATGTGCCAGGAATATGAAATCATCTGATTATTTACCACTGAAGTCACAGCAAAGCTTACTAGAAAAAGAAAAGGATTAAAAATGACTTAGGATAAAATAGTTCAACATTTTTCAAGCTGTGTGATCTGGAGCAAATGAGGTTACTTAACCTCATTTGTAAATTGACTCTTGCCTCATAGGGTTTTTGTGGGAATAAATGAGGTCATACTTGACATTACTTGGTATGTTAATCTTAATAAACATTTATTCTTCCTTACTTTAAGCTTTGTTGCCCCTTTTCCAAATTTAATTCGGGGGTTCCCTAAGACCAGGCAAATATAACCGAATAGCACAAATTATTTAAAATGAAAAGATTACTCAAGGTAGAAATTAAAACTTTACAGAAAAGATTAAAATGAAAGTAGCTTTCATCTTAACCAACTCTTGCCCACAGATCTTTTTTTTTTTTTTTTTTTTTTTAAAAGAGCCACTATTGCCCGGCTGGTGTAGCTCAGTGGATTGAGCGTGGGCTGGGAACCAAAAGGTCCCGGTTTGATACCCAGTCGGGGCACATGCCTGGGTTGCAGGCCGGGTCCCCAGTGAGGGCCATGTGAGAGGCAACCATACATTGCTGTTTCTCCCTCTCTTTCTCCCTTCCTTCTCTTCTCTCTAAAAATAAATAAATAAAATCTTTAAAAAAAGAGCCACTATTAACAATTCTAACTAGTGTTCCAGAAATTTTATGCATATATCCCTTAACTTTGTTCACATAAAAGAGATTATACTCTATGTTCAGGGTCTTGGTTTCTCAGTAATATATCTTAGATCCTTCTGTATTACTGGCTTACATCACCCCATTTTTATGGTAGTGCATTCTGTTGTGTGAATACATAGGAATATCCTTGTACATTTACCTTGATATGCTTTTGCCAATATATCCTTAAGCTAATTCCTAAGAATTAAATTGATGGGGCAAAGACAATATGCACTTTTGGTTCCTTTTTGTTAAATAGTGGAAGGCCTCATTGAGTGAAAAGTACTAGATTTGCACACTATCTGGACCTTTGAACTGGCTATGTAGCAAGCAATGTTTCTTGATTTATTTATTTAAAATTAAGAAAAAATTTTTTGTATATCATACCAAGGGTAGATAACAAATTAACAGAGGCTTAGCAGCTTAAAAACAATGCCCATGTATTATACAAAAAATTATATATGGAATTTTAAAAATAGATGCTTATGTATGTGGATACTTGTGTATGTACCTTTTTTAAAAGGCTAGAAAGATGCTGTTCATGATAGCGATTGCCTATGGAGAGGTGGAATAATGAATGAAACTACTTGGGGTAGTCACTAAAGGGAACTTCAGCTTTATCTCTAATGTTTAATTCTTAAAAAAAAAAAAATTAAAGGGCTGAGAATGGAGAATTGAAGTTTAGGCAGTGAGATTTAGAAGGTACATGTTTAGAGGTAATAGGATATAAAACCATACAAGCAAACCAGAAGTTGGTAAGGAGGACCTTAAAAATTAGGCAGAGAGATGTGTAATTTTAAGAAACCGGAAGTTTTTTTAGTAGGAGAACAACAAGATGAATATTGTAAATTGGGATCTATCCTAGAGACCTTCCAAGTAAGGAATCTCTTCAGTGGTGTTTCGGATAGGGCTTCATCTACCTTATGGTTAAACTAGTCCAGTGACAGTCAGCATATCATCTCAAAATCCAAAGATGTATATAACGTCTTTAAGTTATGGGGAATTTTTTTCTTGATAGAATCTCTAATCTGTCTCCCTGAAAACTGACTCATTGATTCACCAAATATTTGTGGGGCTAGCATGTGCCATGTACTTTTCCAAGAACTGGGGATACAGCAGTGAATGGTATAGGAAGGTCCTTGCTCTCATAGAATGTGCTTCCTCCCCAACCCAAAACCCTTCCAATATAATAATAATTAACAAAAAATATCAGATGAACGTAGTGGTATTTAAAATAGGGTGATGTCATAGTGACTGGTTGACTACTTTTTATTAGTAGGACAGTGAAGGCTTCTCTGATGGTGACATTTAAACTAAGATTTGAATGACACATCTAGGATACAGTATAAAGATCAGGTGGAAGAACATTCTAGACTAGAGAACAGCTAGTGCTTATAATGCCTTAAGACAGGTACAAGCTTGGTATCTTTGAGAGACTGTAGGAAAGCCCGCACTGTGGAGCATAGTGTGTGAAGGAGAATGAGGAGCTGGAGAAGTAAGCAGAAGTTAGACTCTATGAGGCCAGGGCAAGAAGCCTACTCTTTATTTAAGTGTAGTGTGAACCAGAGCAGTGATACGTGTTTTGTTTTCAAAAAATTACTTAGACTGCTATGTGGAAAACAAATTATAGCAGGGCAAGAGAAGAAGCAGAACAATCAGTTAAAAAAGTTATTGTAATAGTTTAAATGAGAGATAACAGTGGTTTGAACCAAGGAGGTGGTAGTGAAAATGAAAACAAGGAGACCATTTGTATGTGTTTTGAAGGTAAGAGTCAATAATATGTGCTGATGGATTGGATTTGGGGTATGAGAGGATAGATTCTTCGCTAGAACAGCCAGGTGGTGCCACTAACTGAGGCAAGAGTCAGGGAGAGGGTAGATTTAGGACACAGTTATCAAGAATTTTGTTTTGGACATGTTGACTTGGAGATTCCTGCTAAACATCCAAGTGGTGTCAAGTAGAGATTATGTAAATGGGCCTGAAGTTCTAGAGAAAGTCGGAACTGAGGACGGAAGTGTAGAGTTATCCATATAGAGAGGATATTGAAGGCCATGTGATAAAGGAAATTTCCCTGGAAGAGCAGGCGGTTACTTAGAACCAGCTAGAGTATTCTAGTCATCTGTGGTGGACCGGAGGAGGAGGAATCAGCAGGGAAAATATGGTACAGAGGGAGGGGGTTAGGAGTTTGAATCAGATTCTGCCTTTTTTTTTTTTTTTTAAGATTTTATTTATTTATTTTTAGAGAGAGGGGAAGGGAGGGAGAAAGAGAGGGAGAGAAACATCAATGTGTGGTTGCCTTTCACGTGGCCCCCACTGGGGACCTGGCCTGCAACCCAGGCATGTGCCTTGACTGGGAATCAAACCAGCGACCCTTTGGTTTGCAGCCCCCGCTCAATCTACTGAGCTACACCAGCCAGGGCAGATTCTGCCTTCTGGAAATACAGTTCCTTTCCTTTCCAGATTAATACTCCTTCAGATATTTAAAGCTTGTTGTCTCTTTCTCCATCCTCCATTTCATTCCACTGCCACCACCATGATTCAGACTCGTTCAGTGGCTCACTATTGTGGGACATTGCATTAGCAGGCTAAGCAGGCCCCACACCTCTCGCTGCTCCTGCTCCCTGTGGTCCTGACATTGTCATTGACTTGCTATCATGAAGTATGTCAAGCCCTTGGTGATCCCTGCTACCTTTGGGAATACATCCAGGCTTCTTACCCGGGCTGTCAGGGCTCTACAAACCTGCCTCCATCCCGTTCCTTCAGCTCTAACTTCTTCCATTTCTTCTCTTCAGCCAAGTCTTAACTTAGTGTTTGCTTCTCAGACAGGTCCTGTAGTTTCCTGCCTCTCCTGTTAGCACTGTGAGTGTACTTGTTCATATTCTACCCATTGTCCTGGTTCTGTTTCAGATGTCACCTGTGCCATGAGGCCTTTCCTAACCTTTCCAACCAAAGGGACCTGTTCTGTTCATGTACTTTTTTATTCTATTCTGGCCCTCCTTGCATACTCACAGAGCAGGGACCCCTTCACTCATTTCACTGCTAGCAGTGAAAGAGACAACTTTAAAAAACTGTTCTGTTTTGTTCTTTTTATTGAATTTTGCCCCTGAACCATCCCAGGTAGGCTGTAGCCTATTTGAAAGTGTGTATGTCTTCATTGTTCCTTGAGTTTGATTCCATAGTCATTAAGGGAAGATGATATTATGGATTGTTGAAAACTGGTTGACAGTTTATTTGAAAGTGTGTTTGGTTTAAAAAACCAAATCCTGCCCAGCTGGTGTAGCTCAGTGGATTGAGCACGGGCTGGGAACCAGAGGGTCCCAGTTCGATTCCCAGTCGGGGCACATGCCTGGGTTGCGGGCCAGGTCCCCAGTGAGGGCCATGTGAGAGGCAACCATACATTGCTCTTTCTCTCTCTCTTCTCCTCTCTCTGAAAATAAATAAATCTTTAAAAAAATTAAAATAAAATAAAAAACCAAATCCTAAGGTTATATTAAGACCCAAAACTTGAAAGCTAAAAAAACCCAAAAACAAGACTTGTCATTCTCCAAGGAGGTAGATCTACTCATGTATCACAGAATCTTTATTTGAAATTGTTTTCCTTCTGACCTGGAAACTTATACTGACTCAATTATTTTTTTTCTTCCATTTAGCATGGAAGATGAAAAGGAATGTAGTAAACTTATACCTACAGAATGTGCCATCAAGGTGTTTAAAACAACCCTTAATGAGTTTAAGAATCGTGACAAATATATTAAAGATGATTTCAGGTTTAAAGATCGCTTCAGTAAACTGAATCCACGCAAGATCATCCGAATGTGGGCAGAAAAAGAAATGCACAATCTCACAAGGTAAAACATTGTGCTGGAAGCAATCTTCAGTAATTATCTGTTTGTGTTAGGCCTGTTAGCGAAGCAAAAAAATCTATGCTTTCTTTTAAATTGTAGAAATTATGGGAGGCCTTGAAAGTCTGGTGTTTGATAAGGCTTTGTATAAGAAACCTTTTTATGCATATAAGTATGAATTTATATTTTTAGGATAAATAAGCCATTTTCTTTTTTATTTTCTCGGTAAAGTTGCAGGGAAGTGAAGTCATTTTCTGCCTAAGATAATTTGTCATATGTCTAAATGCTCTCTTTGATCGTCTTCTAGTTAGGCTTATTATAAATAATGATTTCCCTTTTTTGTTTCAGAAATGTTTTTTACATGTAGTGTTTGTAAGTTTAGTGGGGGTAGAGTCTTACCAGTCAAATTGCATTTTGCTTTGTTTCTCCATTCTCTAAGCAGAATTTATCAAGGAATTTGTTTTATTAACCAAGTAACTTAGTAATAATCTTACTCATTAAAAACCTTCCTGTATCTTAATCTTATTAAAAGCTTAATTTTAGTTTATTTTTTTCTAAAGATGTTTGCTTTCAGATGTAATACCCATATTTATTAGTAACAAAATTCTTCTATTTAGTAGGACTTCTACGTATAGAATAATTTTCTAAGAGGTCTTGCTGGCCTTCAGTCTCTTCTGTACTACTGAGATCTCACCTCTGCCTTTCTGAAAGTTTTTCAGCAGCCCCTGTAGTCTTTAGTGTCAAGTTCAAAGTCCTTTTGTGATGTAGAACCTACCTGTCACTGTAGCCTCACCCATATTGCCCTTCCTTCTATTTAGGAGCTGTGTTGATTTATATACATTCCTCAAATGGACTGTGCTCTTGAATGCCTACATGCATTTCCACAAGCTGCTTCCAACCTTAGAGTAGCATTTACCCACCCTGTCTTAACTGGCTAATTCCCAGTTGCCCAGTTTTTCTAAGCCTTCTTTGATGCTCCCCACCTCTGCCAGTGCATGCACCAGCCTACACTATAATCATCTCCTCACCTGTCTGTTGCTTCCACTGTCCCATGTGCATTCCTGCATCTCCAGGGTAGAATGTACCAGATCGTTGCAGGCCCTTGTTAGTTATTTTCTGAGTAAGTAAAACATTCTCTCCTTTTGATCTTTACATTCTCAATAATTTCTTTCTGTATAGAATGCAGAAAGCTGGGATTCCTTGTCCAGAAGTTGTGCTGCTTAAGAAACACATTTTGGTTATGTCTTTTATTGGCCATGATCAAGTTCCAGCCCCCAAACTAAAAGAAGTGAAGCTCAGCAGTGAAGAAATGAAAGAAGCCTACTATCAAACCCTTCGTGTAAGTTGTGCCTTTGAAAGCATTCATACCAACTTTTACAAATGTCTCCTCTAAACTTTAAAAAAGTTTCCTAAACTAGTATTACTTTATGGTGATATAATAAGAACAAACTGAAGTTTGTGAAGGAATGTTAACTTTGAGTCAGAGTTGTCTTTATTACCACTATGTGTATGTCTTGTCATTTTAGAAAAATAAACTTTGAAGCAAGTGAAGCCTCAATTGTTAGCATCAGTGACATAGGAATATGACACTATTATTCAAAAAACTTTATTAAATAAAATTTGACATTACTGCATTTAGCAGTTATAGTGCCTAATTGATTTTTATGTTTTCTTGAACGATATTGCTCTAACTGCCAAGGAATTCTCTTTTTTGTTGGGAAGTTCAGGGGAAGCACATTGGGACTTGCTGTAAGAAAGTGCAGCTGAAAACCTAAGGTCGGGGGAGTGGTTCCTCGATCCGTGCCGGTGTTAGAGTTGGAAGGCACGTCAGGACTCGTGAGGAAGCCATTGATGCTCTAGGACAGCTACTGAATCCAGTCTGAAGTCTTTCTAGCTTAAGAAAATGCTCCCAGTATTGTTGTTATTTTTCTGTATTGTTTTAACTGATAGTGGAGAAACACGCTTTTTACACAGTCTCTGCATGGAGCTCTTATATCATTCAGCAGTTGATATGAATACAGAAGTGTTATACAAGTCAATTTTTAAAATGTATTTATTGATTTTGGAGAGAGGAAGGGAGTGAGAAAAGGAGAGAAACTATCAGTGTGAGGAGAAACACATCGATTGGTTGCCTCTCATACACACCCTGACAGGGGATGGGACCTGCAACCTAGGTATGTGCTCTGACTGGGAATCAAACTCCCAACCTTTTGGTGTATGGGATGATGCTCCAACCAACTGAGACACCCAGCCAGGGCACAAGTTAATCATTTAAGATACAGCTAGGCAGATAATCCAACTTTCTTTGCCTCCAATAGGATAACATTCAAAGGAAAATCAGATTACTATTCTGGCTTTTTTGGTGGTGAGGTGGCTGGGAAAGAGATTAAATTGTGATATACTTTTTCAATTGGATTATATTAAGGCTGGGAAACAAACATTAACACTGACATCTACTATAGGTTTAGGGCTCACCATCCATAAGGAATATATAATACCAGTATCTCCTCCTATGTCTGGCAGGAAGTACTTTTTAACCTTGGAATTATATGTATCTCATAGAGTTCTCAAGGAGCCCTTTGCCCTTTTATGAAGGGTAATCCTAAATCTCCTGATTAGTGACCATGTACACATGACTGCTTTCTTACTCATGTAGAATCCAGGTCTGCCCCCTTCGCCTCCAGATCTCATTGTTATCACATGGACAAGGAGTTAAGAGTGTCACACACTTATCACCTCCATTACCTCACTCTTTTACCACCCTACCTTGAAAAAAAAAAAAACCTGGTCCTAGACTGTACAAAGAGGAAGTAATCTCTTTAACCTAGTCTTGATTTTTTGGATCCTGTTGGTTAGCATAGACATTTTAGTTGTACTGGTAACTTAGAGTTGTGTCTTCATTTCCTAAATGTCTGCTTCACCTCCTCACAGCTGATGCAGCAGTTATATAATGAGTGCACACTTGTACATGCCGACCTCAGCGAATATAACATGCTGTGGCATGCTGGGAAGGTAAGGAGCATATTTTGTTAATGTTCAGATTAAATGATGATGTAAATTACTGATCGTTAATCACTGTATGCTCTATATTTAAATAGGTTTGGTTGATCGATGTCAGTCAGTCTGTAGAACCAACCCATCCACATGGCCTGGAGTTCTTGTTTCGTGACTGTAGGAATGTCTCACAGGTAGGCATGCAAGATATTCTTAGAAATTGAAGGAAGGGCCTGGCTGGTGTAGCTCAGTGGATTGAGCATGGGCTGGGAACCAAAGGGTCCCAGTTCAATTTCCGGTCAGGGCACATGCCTGGGTTGCGGGCCAGGTCCCCAATGAGGGCCATGTGAGAGGCAACCATACATTGCTGTTTCTCCTTCTCTTTCTCCTCTCTCGAAAAATAAATAAATAAAATCTTTAAAAAAAAAAAAAAGAAATTGAAGGAACGATTTGGTTACTGGCTGCCTTCAAGATAAAGATACAAAGATCAATTTGTCAGATTTTATTTTTAGCAAGAATTTGATTTTATGTCTCTCATTTGGGCCATTGAATTAAATTTCCAATAATGTAAGTTTATATTTTAGCTCCAAACATTTAAATAGCCCAGTAGACATTTATTATATGCACAGTGCTTAAAGAGAGGCTGCATGTAGGAAGCCTGCATGCTTGCTGTCATCGTTATTACCATTAAAAGCACAGTAGTCTTACTGGTACAGTGTCTGATCAGTGTTCTATGAAGCAGAGTAAACACATTAGGGAAGGTAAAACTTAGTAACCACATAGTTGGGTGGTTTGCTGTTTCCAAAGGAAACGAATTGTTAGCAACAGATTTCAGATAGTAATTGTCTTTCTGAATGATAGAGTAACTTCATACTGGAACTAATGTCTGTGCCTGCTTGATAGTTTTTTAATTCATGGAATTTAGTGAATATTTTGAGTCTACGTATTCAAAGTATGCCAAACAATTTTGTAAACCACTCATTTTTACAGCTTTAGAAGGTACAGACTTAATCCAGCTGTAGGCTCTGACAGACTTAACTCAGAAGACAGCGTGGATGTGTAAGAGAGAACAAAGAGCAAGCAGAACCTGAACATAGTTGGACTTGAAGTGGGAAAACCTGTGGTTTAAAAGTTATGGGAGGAATTTAGTGGTCTTACAAGTATACTATTCCCTGTTTTTCTAGTACCTTGCTAATATCGCTTACTGACTTTCTTATATTTATTTTACTAGTTTTTCCAGAAAGGAGGAGTAAAGGAAGCCCTTAGTGAACGAGAACTCTTCAATGCTGTTTCAGGTTTAAATATCTCAGCAGATAATGAAGCTGATTTCTTAGCTGAGGTAAGCTTAGCTCTTCTTCTCCTTGCTGGTAAGGGAGTACTGAATATTGTGGATAACTGAGACCCAGAGCTAATTTTTATCGTCCCCTCCCCTCAGAAACAAAATTAATTTGAGATTGTTATTTTCTTGAGTATTTTTGGTCCTTTTCAAGGCTTAAACCTTAAGATAGACATAGCAGAACATTTCTTTGAGGAGTTCACAGTTTGGTTAAGATGGACAAATAACATTTTCAGTACACTGTATTTCTCCTCTTTTATGCAGTTAACTGTTTGGACACTCTGGGTGATAAAAAAATTGGTAACACATGGTCCCTGCTTGTAACTGAACATGGAAACTGAACATAGTGGCCATTCTTAGAAATACCAGTCATTACAACATGGATCTATAGAACCATAAAAAAATCTCCCTCCAGAGAAAATATCTTAAAATTGAACAAAAACTAAAAAGTGAAACAGCAGCCAATTATTTCCAACAATATACCAAAGCAGAGAACAATTGCAGAATCTGTTCCAGAACTCCCCTGTATGACTTGAATTTGGCAAGCTGGAGTCTAAGGCCAGAAGAGAAATACTAGAAAGATGGTAAATCTAGCTTCTAGCTCAGTACAGTTGCTCAGTCAGCAGGAAAATCCTTTCTTCTGTTCCCTGGAAGCTTTTAGATTACACAGTAAGACATACCAATTGCTAGCTTTATAAAGACACTAAATATTGACCCTGGTGATATATTCAAGTAAAAAGCATACTTGTCTGTGTCTTGCTGTAATGTATGTGTGTGACACACTGTAACCCGTGTCACATACCGTAATTCTAATTCAAGGCCAGCTTCATTCGGGGTGACCTTGTTTTAAGAGAGTAAGCATACTGGCTTCAATCTAAGGTATGATTTCTGTGAAATAGTATTTCGACAAATGGATTCCATTTTAAATGGTATTAATTTTGTAGATAGAAGCTTTGGAGAAAATGAATGAAGATCATGTTCAGAAGAATGGAAGGAAAGCTGCTTCATTTTTGAAAGATGATGGAGGTCCGTCAGTCCCATGCGATGAATAGCAGCACCAGCATCCACTGCTTCCAGTGTTAACACAGCGGCGATCTCCAGCCGCCAATGCCAAATGCGGCTCCGGGTGCCTGGAACAATACCAAAACGGGAGGCGTGTCCAATGGTGCTCTGTGCTTTTTCCCCTTGTAACCCATATGCCGGAGTGTGGAATTTTTTAGCTCGGCATCAAGAGAATAAAATGTCACTACCTCTCATCTTATGAATCTTATATACCTTATGAACAGGATAATATAATTCTTTAACAGCTACAGGTTATCTGTTGAATCAACCTGATTTTACAGAATTCATGGTATAAAATGTTTTGATGAGAATTTTTTAAACTTAGGTAGTATTTCCAAATATGGGAGGAAAGGACAGATGTGTTTACAAGGGAGGCTTTTATTACAACATACTTGCTCTGATCACCTCCCTGCTTTGTGTTTCATCTTTCCTCAATTAGTTTATCGGCCTGAAATTAGCCCTTCTCAGTTCTTTTTCCAGATTGTGACCATGATTCTAAAGGAAAGTATCTTATTTTAGTAGGTGTTATAAATGGAAATCTGGTTTTAGAATGGTCGATGGAAATAGATGTAAGCAAAATACTTTTTATTGGTACATGATGAATATAAACTGAATTCTTCTTTTCCATGGTCATATCCAAGAAAAGGCATTGTAAGTTTCTGAAAGATAAATATATAAGATCTTAACCATCTAAATTTTTAAAATTTAACTTTCAGCATTTCCACATTTAGGTGAAATGGAGAGAATGTAACTCATGGTGTGGTTGCTCTGCATTTATAATGAAAATGTAAGTTACCTGGAAGGGCAGAATATAAGGTTTAACCTTGTTTGACATTTTAATGAAACAAAGTTCAGTTTACATTTCACTCAAGCTATATACTTACTGATTTATTTTGAGAGAAATACAGCAAGCTAATTAGAAATATTTAATAGTCAAATGATGAACACTAGCTTTGAAACAAGTTGGGTACCAAATTAATCAACTAATTTGAACTATCTGACCTCACTTTTAATGATTTTTAGTACTGGCTGGATACCACTTCTTAAATAAAGCAAACACTGTACTAGAAAAGTACATTGGCTCTGTTAGGATTGAAGTTCATTAACTATGATGTAATCATTCCTCCTATTAATTTCAGATTGGAACCACTGGAGACCCAATCTGGTAACAGAAAGTAAAAATCTAAACATTATTTACACTTGAAAGATTCTCCTTTAACATTATTTAAAAATGCCAAATATGTTCTTTCTAGAAAAATATTTATTTTTGTTTCTGTTGTATAACTTTTAACTGCATTTTAGAGAAGTGTGATTTGGGGTAGATACTTAAATTACGTTTCTGAAATGTCTACTACTCTGAAACAAAGATTTCAATGACTGGTGATTATTGGCTTTACAGAAATTACAAAGATTTAATTTTTAAAAACCATTAACCGTAAAATTTTTTTGTTTTGTTTTCTGACATACTCTGTTTGTCTAAGAGCAGCAAACCATTGCTGTGTGGCATTCTTGGAGTGTGCTGTGAACACGCTTTTTAAGAAATTAAAAATGAAGAGATCATTTTAGAATTGGTTCTTTGTGTGGTTTCTTCCTGTTCTTATATTCACTGATGCCCTGGCACTAAGTTACTCCTTCTGCATAAAATTAAGCAGTACCATTTTAAGCCGTTTTCTCCCCTCAACTTCTCTTATTTAGATTTCACTTTCAAATGACCAACTTAATATTACAAGTAGGTTTTTTCCTTCCTATAGGTCGGAGAGTAAATTTTCCACATAGTAGGAAAAGAAAGTAGAAAACAGTTTGCTAAAGAATAAATATATTCCTTGGCCAGGCAGTTCAGCTGGTTAGAGCATCATCACAATACCCCAAGATTGCAGGTTTGATTTCTGGTCAGGGCACATACAAGAATCAACTAATGAATGCATAAATAAGTGGACCCACAAATTGATGTTTCTTTCTTTCTAAAATTTTTAAAAAGTAAATAAAGAATAAATACAAATGGGGGAAAATGCATAAAAAATATGGATATGTTCATTGATTTTTAGAGAGAGAGGAAGGTGGAGAAGAGAGAGAGAAAGAGACATCAGTTGGTTACACACTCTGACTGGGGATTGAACCAACAGTCTAGGCATGTGCCCAGACCAGGAATCGAATCCGCAACCTTTTGGTGTAGGGGATGATGTTCCAACCAACTGAGCCACCTGGCCAGGGCTGCCTCACTTTAATGAAAGTGAATAACAAAATAAGTTCGCAAAATAAGGATGATTCTAGGAAATTCTTATCTCAATAAGATAATTTATTACCAGTTTCCTCTTTATAAAGTGATTTTTTGTCCTTACAAAACTAAGCCATGCATGCTCATTTGAACTAAATATTACAGGAAATCAGAAATGGTCAGTGAAAGTCCTTAGTATTCTAAAAGCCACTGTTTATAGTGTGGTGTACATCCCTACCATCCCTCCCCACCCCCCCAGCGTATGTCATTCTGTCTCTCTTTTCTTTAATCCTCACCTGAGGACATCCTTACTGATTTTAGAGAGAGGGCAAGGGATGGAGAAAGAGGGGGAGAGAAACATCAATGTGAGAAAGCATTGATCAGTTGCCTCTTGTACATGCCTGACCGGGGACTGAACCTGCAATTTAAGCATGTCCCCTGACTGGGAATTGAACCCACAACCTTTTGGTTCTCCAACCAACTGAGCTACACCAGCCAGGGCTGTTATTCTCTCTCTCTCTCTCTCTTTTTTTAATCTTTGAACAGAAAGCGGGATGATGTGAGGCAGCTGATGATGAAATGTTGATCACGGTCGATCCCCCCTCTCCTCCCCAAGGAAGGTGAAGGAGGGAGAGGCCCCGGGGTTTGTTACAGGCAGCATAACTTTTGAGGTTCATTTAGGCTCCGGGCCTCAGAGGAGCTGTCAGCACCTTTCAGAATTCCAAGTCGTTTTCTAGCACTTAAGACATTGGGGGGGGAAGAGCTTATCTGATTAGATTTTCAAGGTCAACATATTTTTTGAAGATATATATTTTTCTATTTGAATTTTAAAGTGATTTCATAAAAATTAAAGAATGATTTATGTTTTCAAAGTATATTTTATACTTGGAGATATCAATTTATTCATTTGCAAGTCTCTTGATTTTATTCTTTGATTGCCTGTTTGCTTTCTAATTTAAAAATATTAAAAGGTTACACTTGAGAAAGCATTATTTTTGCTGCCTGAGGCTTTCCAACTTTCTCCCAAACATAGCTTTTTCAGGAGTTAAGATGAAATATAATATAAAGATAAGAAAGTAGCAGATGGAGCGGTAAGATGGGGTATTCATTACAGAATTAGCGAGTGAACTACTATTTATACAGCTCTATAAACACTTTTCAATCTCTCTAATGCCCTGTGGGACAGAAAGGACACAATCAATTAGAATACTTAATATTCTAAGAACCGTATCTGGGTAAAGCACAAGAAGAGCCAAGATTTATAAAAAATGTAGAAAATGTCAAAAGGACTTGAGAAGTTAAATTTGAAGCAAGTAGAACCATAAATCCATTCCTGAAGTGTTAATATTATTGTTATTAAGCAACAAAACCAACTGCACATCTATTTCATCTTTTTGAAGTTGTATTTAAAAAATGTATTTAACATTCAATCCTGTTCCCCCAAATGTGTCTCCTGCTAATTCATATATTGAAGCCTTAACCTTTAAAGTGATGACTGTATTTAGAAGTAGGCCGTTAAGGAGGTCATAAAGGGTAAGCGAAATCATAAGGGTGGAGCCTTAATTCAATAGGGCTGGTGTCCTTATGAGAAGAGTGAGATACGAGAGATCTCTCCATGCAAGCACAAAGGAAAGGTCATGTGAGGGTACCAGCCTTGTGCACCCCAATAAGAGAAGCTTCACCAGATGCCACTCCTGCTGGCACTTCAATCTTGGACTTCTGTCCTCCAGAACTATAAGGAAATTAATTTCTGTTTTTGAAGCCACCCAGTCTGGGTATCCTATTATAGTAGCAGTCCAAACAGACTAATACAAAGCACAAAGTAAATATAAAGTTTGGTGGATGGGTATTGCTTCAACTGAATTTTGCTAGGATGAAAAATATCTAAGATATTTGGGAGATTTTCAGATGGAGTTGTGGGAACATTGCCTATGATCGTTGAGAAAGGATGGCGAATGGGAAGCTATTAGAAATCCACAGGGGGCCACTCCAATACCACTTTAAAAGGGGGAAGAAGGCATGTGATGAGACAGTGAGCATGTTGTACATATAGAATCATTAAAATTATGTTATCACTTGAGCGTGTGTGAATTTCTAAACCATTAATTAGGGAAATATAACAGGTAGAATTTGGGATTTAAGCCAATTTGAGATAAGATTAGCTGCTGGGCCACCTACTAACCAATCACTGTCATACTAGATTCAGGAGACTCAGGACTTCACTAGACTCAGGAGACTCAGCCCAGTTTATTTACTCAATGTTTTTAGCGACAACTTGATACAGAGGTGTCCAACCGTTTGGCGTCTCTGGGCCACACTGAAAGAAGAAGAGTTGTCTTGGGCCACACATTAAATACACTGTGACACATGATCACACACAAAAAAATCTCATGATGTTTTAAGTAATTTAAGTATTTACAATTTTGTGTTGGACCGCATTCATAGCCATCCTGAGTTGCAGCAGCCCGCAGGCCGCAAGCTGGGCACCCCTGAAGGATCCAGCTACCAGGCTTGTGAAATGTACCCGAGTTTGTTCAACCATTCACCAATTGAAAGACATTTGGGTTGCTGTTATTGGTTTGGGGCTTTTATGAATAAAGCTGCTATGAACATTTATATACAAGTTTTTTTCATGAACATAGAGTGCAGTTGTTGGATTTTATTATAAATGCATGTTTAGTTTTGTAAGAAACTCAAACTATTTTCTTGAATGGCCATGCCATTTTATACTCCCACTTGTAATGTATGAGTGTCTGCCTATCCTCACCAGCATTTTGTGTAATCACTGACTGTTTCTTTATTTTGGCCATTCTAACAGTTATGTAGTGATACCTAGTGAGATCCATGCTGATACTGACATAGGATTTTTTGAAAACTCATAAGGAAATTATCAACATTTAAAAGATCCATGTAATTCAGTGAACAAATATTTTCCAAACTACTGGTGCATAAAGTGTTATAAAATCATCCATGAGTGTTCTGGTTTTAAAACAGGCCCACAAACCCTGGCCAGATGACTCAGTTGGTTGGAGTGTCATCCTGTACACCAAATAAAGGTGGTGAGTTTGATCCCTGATTGGGGTGTGTACAGGAGGCAACTGATCACTGTTTCTCATGTCAATGTTTCTCACATTGGTGTTTCTCTGTCTCTCTCTCAAATCAACAAAAAAAAAAAAAAACTTATCCTTGGGTGAGGATTAAAGTATATATATATATATCCACAAATTCTTTGATACGTCTCTTTTCAAAGATAGAAGCTAATTCCCCTCCTCTTAAATGTGGACTGTACTCAGTGAATCTAATAAATAAAATATAGCAAAAGTGGTGGTATGTGACTTCTGAGGTTAGTTCATAAAAGACATTGTGGCTTTACCTTGCTCTCTCTTGGATCTTTTGCTGTGAGGGAAACCAGCTGCCATGTCTTGAGGACACTCAGGAAGCCTGTGGAGAGACCCACAAGGGGAACTGAGACCCACAAATAGTCCCATGAGTGAGGTTAGAAGCAGATCCTGCCATAACTGCAACTCATGCAGGACCCTGAGCCAAAACTACCTTGAGAAGCCATGCCCAATTCTGATGCACAGAACCGTTACGTAATAAATTTTTGTGGTTGTAAGCCACTAAGGATGTAATTTGTATTGGAGCAACAGATAACTAATATAATGGGCAAGAAATCCATTCCAAGTTCAAGGAAAACCAATAGATTTTAGTGTAACAGTACAAAATTTTATCAATGTTTTTACATGCAACATTGCAACTAACCTTTAAGAAACTAGCAATTGTTGAGTATCGGTATAGAATATCTACAATATCTTAAAAGGCTATTAATATACTCCTAGGTTTTCCTCATATATTTCAACTAAAGCAAGGTATCTCAATGCATTGAATATGAGAGATCAAACATGAGAAATCAGCTGTCTTCTATTAAGTCAGACACTAAAGAGATTTGCAGAATGACAAAAATGCCATTTTTCTCATTTAAGTTTCAGAAAACACATATTTTTTCACTCACATTCTTTATATTATATCATGGGTTTTGTTATTTTTAAGTGCCTTAACGTTTCTAAAATTCTAATGTTTTAATTTTTAATATGTTAAACATCTATCATTTTTGAAAGTAAAAAGGTATCCCGGGGCCCAAATGTGAGAACTGCTTCTCTAACAGTTACAGGCATGAGAATGTATTTAAAGGAAAACAATTGAAATTGGACTGGAAATCATGTTCTCGGTGGATTAGCCAAAGAATTTGAAAGTGTTTAGCCTGGAAAAGATACAGAACCTGATGGCAGTCTTTTAAAGGGAAAGAAGTATTGATTTGTTATAACAGGCAGTATAGAATGGGAGTTAATGGCAGAGCTTTAGTAATCCAACAGACCTGTGTTTGACACCCAGGTATGGGACTAAGCTCTGTGGTTTGAGTAATGAAGTTATTTTTTCCATTTTTAATTTTATTTTTTAAAATTGTACCCCAGCTGGTGCAGCTCAGCGGACCAAGTGCTGGTCTGTGAATCAAAGGGTTGCCAGTTCGATTCCCACTAAGGGCACATGCCTGGGTTGCGAGCCAGGTACCCAGTAGGAGGTGCATGTGAGAGGCAACCACACATCAATGTTTCCCTCTCTCCCTCCTTTCCCCTTCTCTAAAAATAAATAAATAAATAAATAATTGTGACTAAATATACAACTCATAAAATTTACCGCTGTTAACAATTTTTAAATATGTAGTTCAGTATATTAAATTAAGGACACATTGTTATGCAACAATCACTACAACCTATCTCCAAAACTTTGTCATCTTCCTGAACTGAAACTCCACACCCATTAAACACTCAACTGTCCATTACCCCATGCCCTGGTAACCACCATTCTGCTGTTTCTCTGACTTTGTTTACCCTAGGTACCTCATACAAATATTTGTCATTTTGTGTCTGGCTTATTTAACTTAGCATAATGTCTTCGAGGTTCATCATGTTCAGCATATGTCAGAATTTCATTCTTTTTAAGGCTGAATAATTCATTGTATGGATATACGACACTCTGTTTATCCATTTATCAGTCAGTGAATACTTGGGTTGCTTCCACCTTTTAGGTGTTGTCAATAATGTTGTTATGAACATTGGCATACAAATATCTGCTTGAACCCCCACTTTCAATTTTTGTGTTTATATTCCCAGAAGTGGAATTGCTGGATTATATGTTAATTCTGTGTTTAATTTTTTGAGGAACCTCCATAATGGTTTTCACAGCAGCTGCACTATTTTACGTTCCCAACAGCAATGTTCAAGTGTTCCAATTTCTCCACGTCTCACCAACACTTGTTATATTTTGCTTTTTGATAATAGTCATCCTAATGGGTGTGAATCTTTTATTTCTTGAAATTTCTGTTACCCAGCTTTATTTTGAAGAAATCTTAAACCCACAGAAAAGTTACCTAGATACACCTGTTAACATTTCACCAATTTTGCCTATCTCTTTATACTGTTTGTTGTTGTTTTTCAGAATCATTTAGTGGACATTGCAGACATGATGCCTCTTCATGCCTAAGTACTTTTAGAATGGGTCACTTAAGAAGTGACCCATATTAACATAATTTCATACCTTGTCTGGTATGCAGTCCACACTCAAATTTCCCCCATTGTCCTCCAAAAAATGTTGTATAGGGTTTCGATTTTTTTTTTTTAATCCAGGATCCATTCAAAGTTCACTTTGAAAATATGGTTATTATTCTTTAATTTTTCTTAATCTAAAAGTTGCCCACTCATATGTTTTAGGTCTCTTTGTTTTCATACTTAAAAATTATTGTAGTGTGTACTGTTCTGAGTTTTATGTCATAATATAGGCGACACTCGCCACTAAAATAGAAGTGCTAACAAGGTAGGGATTTTATGTTTTTTTCACTGGAACCCCACTACACAGAATTGTGCAATGCATATAATAGGTAATAGATATGCAATGAATATTTGAATGAATGAATGGATGGATGAATGGATGAACACAGTGCCAAAGTAAATGAGTAAGGGAAGGTACTTATATTATGAAACATTTCCCAATTATTTTATATCCACTTAATTGATACCTCTACTTGGATGTCTGGTAGGCACCTTAAACTTTCTTTTGTACTCCACATCCAGTAAAAATATACTTAGAGTCTGACCACTTTTCACTGGTTTGAGGCTCTGCCAGACAAGTGTGCCAAGGACAGAAGAGCAACTACATTAAGGGTAAGGGAAAAAATAGTACTGGAAATGGAAAGGGGGTAAATGGAATCACAGCTAGATGAGAGAATGGAAGAAAAGAGAGGGAAGAGAAACTGGGTGGGGAAGATGGGACAAAGGACTGAGGGTCCTAGAGAGGGTGAAGAAAGATCCCAGGGGAGCATCTGGAGGGATGGGAGGGTATGGAATGGGTTATCCACAGGGGTGCTGATAGGTGATGGCAGGATGTGGGTGGAAGAGTTATAGGAGAAACTTGGCTCTTCTCACTGACGCAGTAAAGAATTACAGATCAGCAAGTCTATTAGAGTGCAAGTAGTCTTTATGTTCTCAAGGAAGAGAATGGGACAAGAGGCCTGGTGGCCAGAGTCCTTTGTTCTGAGGGCTTATATAGTTGGCAGGATGGGAGTGAAGAAGTTACATACTGATTGACAGGTAAAGGTGATGCCAGTTTTGGGGGGTGGGGCGTGAATACCCAAAGATGTTAATGGGTTTCTTCCTTTGGGTGCTGTGGGCCCTTTTCGGCCTTCCAGGCCTTGTGATGAAAACACAGTTTCAAAGGTTTTCCTTCCCAGATAGTAGAGATGATTCATACATTTCAAGGACTGCCCTCCTCCTGTGTTAGCATGGTGTTTCCTGTGATGTTGGAACACCTGGCAGTATTACTTGACCAGGCTCTGGGCTGATCAGTGGGTGAGACATTATCTCCCTCCTCCCTGCCTCGGGTTGCTATCTGGCCTGCTTAACAGAAGGTTCTGTAATGCTGGTGCGTGGATGACAGAGACAAGGACGGGAAGCAAGTGGTATAGTGGGGCCGAATGACAGGAACCTCACAGGAGCAGGTTTTGTTTTTTTCTTTTCTCTCTTCTTCTTGGACACCTTGGCACCAATCTCTAAAGACAATGAGTCTTGAGAATCTGGCAGGGAAGTAGGGACGATCAAGAGTTCTGTTTTGGATATGTGAATCCAAGGACAAGTGGCATCTCCTTGATGATCCCTTGAGAAGGGAGAGGACTGCCCTTCCCTTGCTATGATAAATCTCCACAGGGTTACAGAAAAGACCAATCCCTCAATGTGTACTCTGGGGCCCACCTCACCTCACCTTCACTTGGATGTCTCCTTTTCCATCTTTACCTGTCTGCTAAACCATACTCACTCCATGCAAAGATGTCCCAGCCCATTCTTCATAAATGTGGTCTTCCAACTCTCCCTCAGAGGTACCTGTAGTTTTGCAGATTCCTGGGCTCCCCCCAGACGTGTGTGGTTCTTAAGCACAGTAAAGTCAGAAGAGCCTCTTTCCTGCTTTCATTTTAAACACCAAACTCATCCTTTATTCCTACATCCATTCTTTCCATCCCAGGCCACCACTATCTCCATCCCACTAACTCCCCTCAGAGGGAAACCTCTCCAGATCAGCATTTGCTGGCTCCGACCCCTTTCTTACTTCCAACCCTGGGCAGTATGGCTCTGCCCCCGAGCCCTGCAGGGATGGTCTCCCCGATGAAGCGCCCGTGTCTTCCCTGGGATAAAATGGGGAAACACTTTAGTGCTCTCTTTACCTGACTCACCAGCTTCCTAAAAGTCTCTTTACTTAGCTTCACAGGCAACACCCCCTCCCCCCTTTCTCTTTCTATTGTACTTCTCCAGCAGGCTCTGGCCTCTACAGGTTGGTTTTGCGTTGCTTTTTCCACTTTACGCTGTCTCAGGCCATCCCATCCAATTCCACGGCTTCAAATACCATCTACATTTCAACAGTTCATTTCTGCCTCCAGCCTAGTCACTCTTCTGATGAGCTTCAGACCTGTAAATCTGTCAAATGTCATTCTCCTTAGATTCACATGTCCAAAAAGCAGCTCACGGTCTTTGCCCCTTCCCTGCCAAACTTCTCAAGCTGCTGTATCTTAAGAGAATGGTGCCAAAATCCATGTTTATGGACAATGGGCACCGAAGAATTCCTGATCCCTCCCTTCCGTCTCTCTGTTCCTTGAATGAGTTCCCGTCCATGCCTTCAAATATCAGTCATTCAAAAGAGGCTGTCTGGCCCGCAATCTAAACTTGGCTTCCGGTTCCACGCTCTGCTGGCAGCATCCGTGCTGACCACAGGACTTATTTCGTTTGCATGGTAGAGTTTACAACGCCGCCATCGGCAGGCTCAGTAAACCGTTTGAGAGCAAGGATGAGCCTTCCCTACATCAAGGGTAGTCCCACGCGGGCAACCGGCCCCGAGCAAACCTCCCGGGAGAGGTCGCAGCGTACAAGCTCTGGAAGACGCTCACCACTACTCGCCCTCGCGCGGCCCTGGCTTCCGGTCCCGCGGCTGCCAGCCTCCGCCCTGGGACCCCGCCCTCGCGCAAAGAGGAGGAGCCTTTTGCGCCGGTGGGCCCCACTGCAGGCCGGCGTCTATCGCCGGTTTAAGCGTGGAGGGCCGCGGGTCACGTGCTGGAGAGCGTGGGGGCGTGGCACCAGGAAGCGGCCTCCGAGCCCGCGGATCGCCGCTGCTGCCACAGAACCAGGGACCACAGCCTGGTCCAAGTCCCTGCACCTCAGCGCCGGGCGCCGGGCGCCGCTCGCTCCGGTCCACGCTGGCTGCCACCCCCAGTCCCCCCACCGCCACCGCCTCCGCGGCGCCCGCCATGGGCGAGGAAGACTACTACCTGGAGCTGTGCGAACGGCCGGTGCACTTCGAGAAGGCGACCCCGGTCAACTGCGTCTTTTTTGATGAGGCCAACAAGCAGGTCGGGGTCAGCCCTCATCCTCCTACCCCGTGAGCCTGGGCGCGCCCTGCCCGTCGACCCCGGCGCCCCAAGGTCGACCCGCGCGCAAGGGCGGGGCTCCTGGGACCAGGCCTGGGGCCTCCCCTAGCGTCCCGGAGCAGCACCGGCGCCAACGCCTTCCTGTTGGGTGGGTCCAGGGACCAGGCTCCACCGGGGCCGGGGCTTTCTTCTCCACAATGACTGCCGGGTGGACCCCGAGCCGGCGCCACGGCCCCGGCGCCCTTTGGCCGGCGTGGTCAGCTGTAAGCAGTCGGGTCTTTTCCCGATGCCTTTTCTTGGACTTAGACATTGAGAGTTGTATTGTTCTTGGAATTTTGGACGGGGTGGAAAGCAATGTGCGGAGTATAGCAGGGTATGCTTAAGCGGCGCGTTTGCCAAACTGGATTAAAACTTAGAGCCTTGAGATCCTCCGACCCCGTCGTGTACAGTTTGGTAAACTTTTTGGTCTCTACTCTCGTTTCTTATAATTCATGTGAACAGCAAGCATCACAGATTGATATGTGCCGCGTTGGTTTAACTGAACCAAGGGTTGGGTGCCGCAGGAGTGTTCACTTGTAGGTTGGTACATTGTCCAGACCGTTAACATTGCTTCTTTTCCCTCCCAGGTGTTTGCTGTTCGATCTGGTGGAGCTACTGGGGTGGTAGTTAAAGGCCCAGATGATAGGAATCCCATCTCATTTAGGTAACAGAATTAACATTTTGAGAATAATTTCAGCACGTAAATGGCGTTTATCTGTTTCTCATTCAGGAGGTGGTTTTAAAGTTTTGTCCTTTGCGTCCCTTAAGAGGTCTGGAGTGTGTGTGTGCATGCGCATGCAGATACCTGCCTAGTAGGAGGGGGGAAGGAGACACCTGCTCTGCAGTTTTGGTGGCACAGACTCTACTTCTGGTCCGAGTGAATATGTGGAGCACTTCCCTGTTGATTTGGGAGCCAAATATTCCCTAGTAGGACACCTACTTCCTGGTACTTGAAATTAGCAAGTCAGTGCATTATTGATTTGCCCATTTCCTGTTTCTTCACGGAGAAGGACCATCATTTCCTCATTAGGTCCAGGTCTTCCCAGAGTGTTTGGAAGGCGGAGATCACTGGGTCAGTGTTTTTCAGGCAATAATGTTTATTAAGAAAATCCGAGCTTTGACTGTATTTTAGGTGACTGGGTGTCCCAGTTTACGCAGGTGGAATAGCAGCTCCTTTCCCTTCAGAAGTATTGGGTTGGCCAAAAAGTCTGTTTAGTTTTTTCTGTAAAGTAAAAGACACAGTTTCATTTTCATCACTAACTTTATTGATTTGGATATTTTGAGTATGTTGGCTATCCCCTGCTATTGGCTTCTAGTGGGTGGAGGCCAGAGGTGCTGCTAAACATCTCCCAATGCATAAGACAACCCCGCAGCGGTGGTACCAAGAAACTTCACAAACCACTTTGACACATTCAGTCAGTCACAGCACCCTCTCCATACACTGCACGCATCTTTTTATTTGCATTTCAGTTGCGTTTTTACCTTTCTTGAAATAATAAAGCATAATGTGCTGAAAATGTTGTGTATCTTGTTCCATCTTCAGTATTAAAATGGCTGCACAAAAATTCACCAATTTTGATAAGTTTTTTCTAAAAGTGCATGCTGATGTGACAGCCGTCACAATACAGTCTAACAAAGTGGTTGAATGAAGTTAAAGACAAGCACTAGTAAAGCCATTGTACGGAAGAAATGTAACAGACTTTCTGGCCCACCTAATACCTCAGTTGGCTGATAAACTATCTGGTCACCTTAACTCCTGTGATTACAGAAGGGGGAAGTACAATATAGGCCCTCAGTTCAGTGGTGACTTTAAAAAAATTTTTACCCATGCTGGCTCATGGTGATAGGAAGCAGTTTTTGAGGTAGAAAACAAATCACACATCTCTGCTGGGCAAACACAGTTAGGCGTCAGGCATGTGAAGCCTTTGAGTTAGCCCTGCACCCTTCTGGGGAATGCATACCGTAGTGTGGGATACAAGTGAGGGGGCGCGTGTGCTGTACCAAGAATGTGGACACAGGGATGAGGTGTGATGTTTATCTTGAGATTGGAGGGGGACGGCCTTAGGGAAGACGTGGCCTTTGAGCAAAATTTGAGAGCTTGGATGGGAAGGCTCCAGGTGGAGAAGAGGGGAGGCCTTCCTGGTGGGGAGAACACCAAGTGCACAGGTGAGCCAGCGTGGTGTTTGGGGAACTCCAGGCCTGCGTGACTGAAGACCAGGTGTCCATGCAGGAAGGGGAGGTGGTGGTGTTGCCACTGGCAGGGTTTGGCTGGAACCTTATATATTTTACTATGGAATCAGGGTTTTATCTTGTTACTGAAAATTTGTAAGGCGGGGCATGGCATGATCATATTGGTGTTTGGAAAGATCATGTGGGTCATAGCCTTGAGGCCGAATCGGTTGGGAGCATGTCAGAGTGAGAGACCCCACTGTGAGATGGGTATAGTCTGAGCAGGCATGGTGAAGAGCAGGCCGAAGGCAGTGTAGCTGGTATTGCAAAGGCGCTCGGTGGTCAACGTGAGAGTGAGCCCATGATGGTCCAGATTTAGGGGCTTCATCAGGTTTGAGGGGGAAGATGCTTAATTTACCCTCTTTTAAAAACATTTTATTTATTGTTAATAGCCTTACTGTGGTGTAATTATTATTAACTGAACATATTTAACACACGTGTATGTTCATGAAACCATCACCATAATCAAGATAATGAACATCCCATATTCCCAAAAGTTTCTCCATGCCCCTCTGTAGTCCATCCCTTGATTTTCCTTCGCTTGAGGTGGTTGTGAGACTTCTAGGTGGGGCTGTCTTGAGCTCATAAGGTAGTGAATGGGAAAGAGGACACTAATGTATCAAAAGTTTTGCTGTGAGAGCGATGGAGAGAGAAGGCAGTGATTTGTGAAGGTTACTGTGGATATTGGAACACCTCAGTGATGTGCTCGGTTTGGTTCCAGACCACCACAAAAAGTGAGTTGTAATCTCTCTGCTGGTGGAGGGTCTTGCTTTTGATTTGTAAAAAAAAAAAAGCAACATCTGTGAAGTACAATAAAGCGAAGGACAATAAAACAAGGTATGCCTGTGTATATATATTTGTCCAAAGTAATTCTTAGTCGAAAGTGCACGTGATGTCAGTTTTCCCATTACTTGTTATCTGCAGTACTGTAAATTTCTCCAGGAGTTTATTGCTGATTGGATTTTGTTTTCTGAAAAGAGGTTCTGCTGTTAGCTTCAGAAGCATATGTGTGATTTTAAACTAAGATTTGCTGCTTCCTGAATATTTAACTTGTCTTTTTTTTTTCTCACAAAATGATAGAAGCTAGATTTTAACTCTTAACACATCCTCTTTCTTCTTGAAGAATGGAAGACAAAGGAGAAGTGAAATGCATTAAGTTTTCCTTAGAAAATAAGATATTAGCTGTTCAGAGGACGTCAAAGACAGTGGTAAGATATATCTTTAAATATAGTATAAAGAAAGGGACGTTAGAAGTACATTTGGAAGGGAATGAATTGCAAATATCTAGTGTAAAAGGAACCGTTTGTTATTTTAATGTCATGAAAGCTATAATTATGTTGTGTTGTATTTGAGCCTGTGGAATTCTTGAAGAAAGACATTTGAATTGATAAGTACTTATGACCTTAGTTTGTCATTTTGACTCAAATTAAAAAAAAACTAAGTTGGAACCTCAGGCATATTTTGTATGGATCAGTAGCTAGCATCATTGATTGCCTCAGTGTATTTTTGGCTACTTTGTGAATGACGTTTACCAGAGTAACTCCATTTATTCATTTCTCCTATCTTCGAATGCTTAATCTAATAGGAACAGCTATTTAGAGTTGGAGCAACTTGTTCGCATTTTAGCCTTTATAAATATTCGTCATTGCATTTGTAGAGAAAAAACTGTTGAGAAAGAGGCAGAATCCTCTTTCGTTCCATCAATATTAATTGCTAAAATTTTTGGAAAGCCTCTTGTAAAATGTAGAACAACGCATTTCTCTGACAGGAACCATTTGGAGAATGAATTTTCAAAATCCGTTTCTAAACCCCAACTGAATATTTGTATTAACTCTTTTTAAGAAATTGAATTGTCAACCTGCTGCTTTTAAGGAGGCAGATTGTCCAAATTGTTCTTTTTATTTTTCCTGTCTTTGGGTTTTTGTCAGTTTTTTTTTTCTGATCATTTTTTACATTTAATTGTCTTTTTCTTTTGTCTGTTGTGTACCAAAGTAGGTTGGTGCCTGATCCAAATTTCTTCTTTTTTTCTTTGCTCAGGATTTTTCCAATTTTATCCCGGATAGTTCTCAGCTGGAATACACTCAGGAATGCAAGGTATGGGCCGTATCCTTTCCCAGCGGCTCTGCGTTGAACCACCTGGGTTGCGTTGCGGAGGTGCCGGGTAGTGGTAACTGAGAGCACAGACTGGAAGACAGACAGCGTTGTGCTCGGATGCGCTGCCTGTGGGCTCTGTGACTTTGGACAGGCTTTAAGCCGGTTTCTGCACCTGAAGATGGAGTGGGGAGGATTGAATGGATGGTGGGTGGTATACACCTAACCGTGTCTGTGCTTGGTGGCTGTTGTCTTCTTGCTGCCCCTGGGCTGGCACTTCTGGGGCAGACCCTGCATTCTTTTCGCAGCTGCCTTTTTGGAGGTTTGTGGAAGAGGAGGTTTTTCCTTCCCTGGTGAAGTTTTCTTTCTTCGATTTACCCTTGTCATGTCCTTCCTCTTTCTTTCCCTCAGAGTGGATTCTAATCCATATTAATTAGATTTGTTGGGTATAATAAACTAGGCTAGAGAAGGCTCAGCTAAAAGTGGCCATGTGGTATCCTGGAAACTAGCAGAAGCTGCTGGTAGATAGGTTTTGGCTTTTGGCATCTTTGTAATGGTGTTACTAAATGGAGTTCAGCATGGGCTCCTCAACCAGGAAAGGTACATCTGCCAAATAACTGGCCCCCTTGCAGACCTGCAGTTCCTCTGTACAGCACAGGTGGCTGTCACCGCCCGGTCTGCCCTCAGGCTCAGGCCTCTGCTGTTCACCAGGCGAGTTCCCGTTTGGGCTCGAGGCCCCCAGGCCTGTTTTAGTCAACACTCCCTGAGAGCCTTTAGGTCTTCATACTTTTATAATGGCGGTGTTTACAGCGTGTTTCACTGAGAGAGTGTCAGCTGTCTTTTGGTTCCTAAAGGTAGAAGTTGGTATCTGAGTGCTGGTCAGTTGCCTTTCTGCAAAGCTCAGGCAGTTTCTTCTGTCGGGGTGGCTGGAAGAATTCAATTCAGGTGCTTCAGTGAGGTGTACAGGTATAAATCTGGGAACACTGTATTTAAAAGAAAGTTTGATTTGTTAATAAGTAACTTTTATTAAAGAGTAATACAAAGTAAGCTTTTGAAGAGATTGATATGTACATTTTTGTTATTAATTTTAACAAATCTATAATTCTTTTCAGACCAAGAATGCCAACATACTAGGATTCTGCTGGACCAGTTCCACTGAAATTGTCTTCATTACAGATCAAGGAATCGAATTTTACCAGGTATTATTTATCCCTGTGTTTGGAGAACAGTCTGTAGTAGCATTTTGGTAGTTTTGTGAATTCAGCACTAAACAGATATTTTGAGATTCTAGAATTTTAGTCTCTTGGTTGGGTTTTAATTATTTTTTCCTAATACAAGTAATACATGTTTTCTATAAAATGTTCAAACATTACCAAATTATATGGAAAGTAAAAGTTTCCTGTAATCCCTAGAAATAGTTCATATAAACACTGTGGTCCCAGCTGGTGTGGCTCAGTGGATTGAGCGCCAGCCTGCACACCGAAAGGCCGGTTCGATTCCCAGTCGGGGCACGTGCCTGGGCTGCAGGCCAGGTCCCCAGGTGGGGGAGAGCAAGGGGCAACTGATAGATGTCTCTCTCACACATCAATGTTTCTTTCCCTCTCTTTCTCCCTCCCTTCCCCTCTCTCTGAAAATAAATTAAATCTTAAAAAAAAAAAAACAGTTTGGTGCATATTCTTCCATTTTTTTCTACACACAAAGGTTTTGGGTACCTTTGTGACTGCCTTTTTTTTTTTTTTGCCTAGCAGTATGTCTTGGACATCTTTTCACATTTTATTCTGAGTTGTGTTCTACTGTGTGGATGTGCTAGTTTATTTAGCCAGTTCCTTATGGATGAGCATTTGGCTTGTTTTCAGTTTTTGTGTTCACAAACAGTCTCCAGTGAACGTGCTTGCCCTTCCGTAAGCACCGTAGGAATCTCCATTCTTCGCAGCTTTGCCAGAACTGGGTGTTGTCGGTCTGGAGACACTTGTCAGTCTAAGAGGTGGAAAGGCACTCTAATTTACATTTTTCATCTCTGGGGAGGTAGGCGTGTTTTCAGTTTGTGGGTCGTCCATTTGTATGTCCTCTTTAGTGAAGTGCCTCTTCATCTTAAAGGAAAGTTTTTTATTGTGGTAAAAAACATGTTACAAAATTTACCGTCTGTTTTTAAGTGTGCAGTTCAGTAGTGTTAAGTATATTCACATTGATGTGAAACAGGTCTCCAGAATTTTTTTCACCTTGCAAAACTAAAACTCCCTAACCGTTAAACAGCTCCTCTATCCTCTCTCCCGCAGCCCTTGGTAACCACCATTTTACTTTATGTGAATTTGACTCAGATCTAAGTAACTCATGTAATGGAATCATACAGTGATTATACTTTGTGACTGGCTTATTTCATTTTCTGTAGTGCTCAAGGTTCATCCATGTTCTAGTATGTGTCAGAATTTCCTTTTCAAAGCCAAATAATATTCCATTGTATATACCACATTTTTTCCCACTGATACATTGACAGACACTTGGGTTGCGTTCACCTTTGGGCTCTTGTGAATAATGCGGCTTGAATATGGCTGTGTGAGTGTCTCTTCAAGATCGTGCTTGAAGAGACCCTATGTCTTCAGGTCTTTTGGGTACATACCCAGAAGTGAGACTGTTGGATCATATGGTAATTCTGTTTTTAATTTTTTAGGAATTGTCATGGTTTTCCATAGCAGTTATGTCATTTTATGCTCCCACCAGCAGTGCAGCAAGGGCTCCAGTTTCTTCACATCTTCACCAGCACTGGTTGTTTTTGTTTTATCTATAATAGCCATCTTTCTGGCTGGGACATGGTATCTCATTATGGTTTTCATTGCATTTCCGTGATGATTAGTGTTATTGAACATCTTTTCATGGCTTCTTGGTGATCTGGAGAAATGTCTAATCAACTCCTCTGCCGACTTTTTAATTGGTTATGTTATTTTTGTTGTTGAGTTGTTGAATTCTTTAGATATTCTGGATGTTTATCAGGTAGATGATTGGCAAATATTTTCTCCCATTCTATAGGTTGCCTTTTCACTCTCTTGATAGTTTACTTCGATGCTCTTGCCTCTTCATCTTTTTGTTGAATTGACCAAAAAGTCTATTTAGTTTTTTCCGTAGAATAAAAGACACAGTTTTCATTCTCACCAATAACTTTATTGATTTGGATATTTTGAGTATACCGGCTATCTCCCACTATTGGCTGCTAGTGGGTAGAGGCCAGGGGTGCTGCTAACCATCTTCCAACGTATAAGACAGCCCCACAGCAAAGAATTATTTGGCCAGAAGGTCAGTAGTACCAAGTAACTTTACAAACCACTTCTGACACCTTTGATCAGTCACAGCACCTTCTCCATACACTGCACACATATTTTTACTTGCATTTCAGTTGCGTTTTTACCTTTCTTGAAATAATAAAGCATAATGCGCCAAAAATGCATATCTTATCCATCTTTAATATTAAAATGGCTGCACAAAAATGCACCAGTTCTGATAAGTTTTTTAAAAAATGCATTCTGATGCGACAGCTGTCACAATACAATCTAACAAAATTGTTTCAAATGAACTTAAAGGCAGCTAGCGCCATCATGTGGAAAAAACTACAGGAAGTTTTTGGCGAACCCACTGATAGGTTCCAGCCGCCTGCCCTGTTGAGAATGCTTCTGAGATCTCTAAGTGGAGCTCACGTCGGGGGTGTTAGGACTCTTTCAGGTTTGAATTGTGTTGACCTATCGAAAGCAGTATAATTTAGAATCTGTGGATGGAGAAAATACACCTGTATAAGCAACCCTGAGAGGTGAGTGCCATAGTGCTTTACCGTAGGGCTATCGTTAAAACCTTTGTCATGAGTGGCGGAAAGAAAACAAACTTTACAGTGACCTCACACCCGGAAGTAGAACTGTCTGTGTAACGGCACGGAAAGGGGAAGGGAGGGTTACTTTCCAGAAGGGTTCCCTGGGCAGTCTAGATGGTTTTTAAAACGTCAAGAAGTAAGTTAGGAAAAAGAAATAAAAACACAGCTCCCCCCAAACAAACAAAAAACAAATATAAGAAAGAGAACTCTGGCATATCCCTTTATCATGCCTGACCTATCAAGAAATGCGTGCCGCCCAACCCACATGTCCACGTCAGGTTTCCAGTTTAGTGTTCTGTGACCTTAATGCCTTGGGGGCGCTGTACAGTGTTCCTTAATGTATCAGAACATTTAAAGTATGTTTAATATTTGCCTTGATTTTAAAATGCTGAGTTTGCTTGCAGAGAGTCTCATGAACACGTCCGTTAGAAAAAGGGAGCTGCTCCCAGACTCAGTGGGGACCGGAATCGAGATGGGACCAGCCGGAGGCTGATGCTGCAGGCTGGGCTGTGGCTGGTGTAGCGCTCTAGTGCTCTGGGGCTGCGAGGCATGGGTTTGTTTGGATCATTTCCCCGATGAGTGACAGTGTCGCCACTTTTTGCTCTTTGGTGGATGGTGCCTGAGAATGTGCAGATTCAGACCTGGGTCTTATGGCGCAATGGCCTGCTCCAGGCCATGACTGTATAACTGGTGAGGCAGGTTCTCTCACCTCTCTGGGTCTTATTTTCTCCTTCTCTTCTGTCAAATATTAGTGTGCCAGCGTCTCAGAGTTCTGGCGAGAGCACGTGAGCTAACGTTTATAAAGCACTGAGCACCAGCATCGATAAGCGGTAGCTGTAATAAATAAAAAATAATTTTTAGTTTAATTTACTGCTTTTTTTTCTGCTGATTATTTTTTAAAATTCATAGCCTTCTGAAATTTTGCTTTTATTTAAATGAAGATTCTGTTTCTTGAACTTTGCTTCAGGTATTACCAGAGAAACGAAATCTGAAACTCATGAAGAGCCAGAATATCAACGTGAATTGGTACATGCACTGTCCCGAGAGTGCTGTGATTCTGCTGTCTACCACAGTCCTTGGAAACGTGCTGCAGCCCTTTTATTTTAGGGTAAGCGTGAGCCTCCTTTTAAAAAAACGTTTCCTCTTCCCGCCCTGTTCCTTTAACATCCGAAAGTGCTGTGTACTTCCAAGGGGCAAGTTCTTCTAATGATATTGCCGCATCTGATCACTAGAGGGCACAGTGTACCATCCCCGCACCTCCAAGAACGACTCATTCTGTGGGGACAGTCCTGTGAGTAAAGGACATAGTGTGTGTATATCCTCAGTGATTTTATGTAGGGAATGCAAAACATCAAAGGGGTTTAATAAACTTTTCCTAAAACTTTCTTTCCCCCCAACAGGCTGGCACTATGTCAAAACTGCCCAAGTTTGAGATTGAATTACCAGCTGCGCCTAAATCCACTAAACTGAATCTTTCCGAGAGAGATATTGCGATGGCAACAATGTATGTTTATCTTTTGACAGACTTCCTTTTGTAATTGCTTTTAGTGATACAAGTAGTAGAAGCGCATTGTAAATACTCCAGGGCTGCCCTTTCCTTAGGTGGCCTTGGAGCGCACAGTGAGGACTTCCCCTTCCTGTTTAGTATCGAGATCTTATGACTGTAGATTTTATGAATGCCATGTTGGCATTCTTTTTTGGTTTTACTAGTGTTGTGGCCTTAGGAAAGTTTGTTCACCATTCTAACCTGATAAAATGAGAACATTGAACCAATTTATTTCTTGGGTATATCTTAGTTTTAGAATTTTTCTTGTATTCTATGAGTTGAAATTTATCAACTGTCTTTTTTTTTTTTTTGCTAAAATATATCCTAATTGTTCTAAACAAGAACATAGTTTTAAAGTTTTCTTTTTATCTAACAAACATGAAACTGAATTACTTATGTAGGAAGGTACATTTTCAGTTGGGAATGCTAGTCTCTTAATTTTTCAGCTTTATTATGAAAAGTTCAAACACACAAAAATAGAAACTAATACAAACCCCCACTATAATCCTAATCAACAGTTATCAAAATTTGCTTCTAAATTACTTATCATTCTTCTATGGCCTAAAACAGTAGTTTCCAAACTTAAAAAGATTTTAGCAGTTACAGTGGCCCCTACCTGTTTTTTTTTTTTAAAGGAAATCTGTGGCTTCTTGGTTTAGAAAACAGAATGAGAGCAGTTCTAGCCGAAGCGGACATGGGACCCGCTCCCTTCCCTTTGGTCCCCTCCTCATTCCCGTGACAGTTGTTAGTAGCATGGTGTTAGCCACTAAAATAAAAATGTGTGTGCAGGAGCTGTTCACACCACATTTATTAGATGAGGCATAAAAATGAAGAGCGATTATATTTTCCTGTCATTAAGGGATTTATTCATTGTACAAGACTTGGAAAATGTAGAAAGAGGAAAAGAAAATGGCACTTCGCTTATTACTCAAGGATAATTATTAACAACAGCATGTATTTCTAGTTTTTGGATATTATGTATAAGTTTATATTTTTCTTTTAAAATATTATGATCGTGCTATAATTAGTTTTGCATCCCTCTTTGCCCTGCACTTTATAATAGGCTTTTTTTTTGTTTTTTGACTAATTGCACTTCTTTGCAAACAATTTTGTTGGCTGCCAAATATTCCATTAAGTGAGTGTTTCATAATTTACTTAACTGTAGCCTTGTAATTCAGCACTGAGGTGGAGGAGTTTCAGAATGCCACATGTGACATGCCTCTCTGTTCTCTGATCAGCTACGGGCAGCTCTATGTTCTCTTCCTGAGGCACCACTCGCGGACCTCCAACAGTACGGGAGCGGAGGTCGTCCTGTATCATCTGCCACGGTACACTTAATGCTCTCTTCCCTCTTTCTTCGATTTTCAAATCTAAACTAAAGCTTGTTGATCTGTTTTTTGACCTCTTTGTTATCCTACAGAGAAGGTGCCTGTAAAAAGACGCACATACTGAAGTTAAGTCGGACGGGGAAGTTTGCCCTGAACGTGGTGGATAACCTGGTGGTCGTCCATCATCAGGACACAGAGGTGTGAGCCGTGTGCTTGTCTGGTCTGCGTTAGCACAGGTCAGGTTGCTTAGAGAGTTGTGGAAATTGCCAAAACGTTCTGAGCACAGACTAGTAAATGCTGTTTATGCTGAAGGTTTTGGAATTCTA
>PVJI01014223.1:0-44991 GCA_004026765.1 Micronycteris hirsuta
AAAAAAAAAAAAGAAATATTATTTTTTTCTATGTAACATCTAGTCTCTTTTGTCCCATAGTATTAGCACAGATCATCACATCTCATATTGACTTCTTACATTCTTTTTGTTTAAATTATTTACTTTTTATTCATTTTAAAATTCATGTTTGATATCCTGTTATATTAAGTATATTATGGGGAAAGCACTAAAAGAAAAAAAAAAGTACCACAGTGTTTTGCACTGGCTTTTCAGTAAGAAAATGACATGATCTATTGATGTGCTTTTGTTCATGGAATATGATTGTTAAAATATAATTAAAATGCCTATTGACTGCAAAAAGCACATTTAAATACAATATTAATTAATGAAATTGAATTAACTGAGGTTTAAAGGTTTCTTTATTATTGCTCCATTATTGTGGAACTGAACATCATCAAACCTGTTTCTATTGCATGTATATTATATGCACATCTGTTATGGATAAATCTTTATTTTCAAAAGATGTTATGGAAAAGTAATGTGATCAATATTTGCTTTATTCAATTCTGAACAAACATAGGCATTTTATTAGTGTGCAGATAATACTTTTATGTTGGCAGTAATTATAAGTAGTATATGTCATTTGAAGAGTTTATTTTGCAATTGATTCGGATGGACTAATTTTTCCCTGTTGCATCTCAAGAAAACTGAACCAGTGGGGTAATGACCGTTATAACTTTTTTTCATCTATATTGTTAGTTATTTTTATTTCTTTTTAAAGTTATACATATTTTCCAAAAAATGTTAATATATAAAGAATAATGTAATTTAAAACGGAGTCCCCAGCCTCTGGGCTGAGGACTAGTACCAGAACCGGCCTGTAAGGAACCATGTCACACAGAACGAGGTGAGCTTGAATGTAATGCACTTGAATCATCCTGAAACCATCCTCCCCCATCCTCACCCCTGGACTATGGAAAAATTGTCCCCCGTGAAACCGGTCCCTGGTGCAAAAAAGGTTGGGGACTGCTGATTTAAGTAATTGTATACACAGCATGAAACTTTTTTTTTTCTGGTCAAATCTTAACATTAACATTTGCATTGGCTAAGATATTAAATAAATAAATAAATGCTAATATGGGGATAGTGGATCTTTTTTCTCTGTGACCTGTTCTTTTGTGTTGGGTTTCTTGTGATGTCACCCAGCAAATACATGCACAGTTTAGATCTGAGCCAATGAATCCAGAATAATTTGAAGGCAGGTTTTGGAACTCAATTTTCAGTCATTCCTTTTCATCTGGGAATTTGCTTCTGAATTTGTAGTCGATTGGACTATCTCAAACTCCAACCTATGTTTCCTTTTCCAAGAGAGATCACTGTTTTATGATAAGGTGATATTTTTCGCCCATCTGTGTGAATTGGAATCTAGGGAAAAAAATCCAGGGCAAAGGTGACTTGTCATTCCTACCCTCTCTCAAGAATAATAGCTCCTCCAATTGCTACCCTATTTCATAATTTTGGTGGGAGATTTATTCCAGTACTATCTAGTCTGTAATGGCCAAAATTCAATATTAAACATCTTTCTTTTAATCCATACCCATAGACATTTTTTGATTGCTTCTTGGAGAGAGAACCAGGGAGAGAGGAAGGGAAAGAGAAAAACACTGATGCAAGAGAAGCATCGATTGGTTGCCTCATGTACATACTTGGATCAGGGAGTTACACATGCCTGGACTGCGGATGGTAACAGGGAGTGAACCTGCAATCTAGGTATGTGCCCTCAACAGGAATTGAACCCACAGCCTTTTGGTTATGGGACAATGCTCCAACCAACTGAGCCATACCAGCTAAAGAGCACCTATTTAAAAATTGTTTTCCTATTGCTTGTTAGTAGTTTATAGGAATCAATTATATGAACTTTTTCATAAGTTAACAGTTTATAGCAAAAATTCAGTTTTCTCATTAGTTCTAATGTTTTGTCTTTACATTCTCCTGCATTTTTTTTGGGGGGGGGGCTGGGGGTAGGCAATTTTTTTTTTCTGTAAGTAGTGGCAGTTCTACATTTCATTTACAATCCTTCACTTGAAATTTATTTTTTTCTTACCAATTTGCTATGACTTCTCTTTCAATGTTAAATAGATGATACTATAATAATTAGTTTTTTCTCCATATTTCTGATTTTAAAGGAGATGCTTACAACATTTAGAGTGACCCTATCTTCTTATTTTTTAGGAATTGTTATTAGCACAACATACTTGTTAGTAATGATTTTTTTAACATTTGAGAAGTATCCCAGAATTTCTGCTTCTGAGGAAGATGTAGCAGATCATGGCAGACTACTGATCTCTTTTCCACAACTAGAAAAAAAAAAACAACAACTGGACAAATGGAAATAATCCTTTTTATAGGGCTTTGTAGGAAATTATAGGGCTTTGAAAGCAATGAAAATAAAATCAAATTGTAGATAGTGGAAGACTTTTCCAGAATGAGGTGATAATCACTAACCACTGTTTTCTCTGTGACAGTTTGGGAATTTTGAAAGTACAATGAAGCTTGTTCTTAAACTGGGCAGAGAGCATCTATCAGAGGAAAGAAAATCAAGAAAGCTTTTAGGTATCAGTCAAGTAAGACTGGAACAACAATTGGAAAATTTAGTGGGCCAAAATACACAACAGATTTTTACAATAGAATGTTTTCTGAATTAGGAGGATGTGTGAGCAGTAGAGGAATCAAACCAAAAGGCAGAGTGAATTCTTCTGCATTATCTCCTAGAGAACAATCCATTGGGAAAGTGGGTGGCTTCGAGTACATTACTGCATTCTTTGTAAGGACTTTTTTTTATCTGTACTTTTTTTTCTTTTTGCATGTTTTTATTGTTGTTCAGGTACAGTTGTCTCCATTTTCCCACCACCCCACCCACCCGCATCTCCTACCCTCAATCCTTACTCCCTTTGGTTTGTCCATGGGTCCTTTGTACATATTTCTTGACAACCCTTCTCCTTTTTATCTCATATCCTCTTCCCCTTCGCCTCTGGTTACCGTCAGTTTTTTCTTTATTTCAGTGTCTCTGGTTATATTTTGCTTGCTTGATTGTTTTGTTGATTAGGTTCCACTTATAGGTGAGATCATATGGTATTTGTCTTTCACTGCCTGGATTATTTCATTTAGCACAATGCTCTCCAGTTCCATCCATGCTGTCACAAAAGGTAGTTGTTCCCTCTTTCTTTCTGCTGCATAGTATTCCATTGTGTAAATGTACCACAGTTTTTTGACCCACTCATTTACTGATGGGCACTTAGGTTGCTTCAAGTACTTGGCTATTGTAAATTGTGCCGCTATGAACATTGGGGTACATAGGTTCTTTTGAAATGTTTCAGGATTTTTAGGGTATAATCTCAGAAGTGGAATTGCTGGGTAAAAAGCCGGTTCCATTTATCATTTTCTGAAGAAATTCCATACTGTTTTCCACAGTGGCTACACCAGTCTGCATTCCCATCAACAGTGCATTAGGGTTCCCTTTTTTTCACAGCCTCGTCAACACTTATTGTTTGTTGACCTGTTTATGATGGCCACTGTGACTGGTGTGAAGTGGTATCTCATTGTGGTTTTAATTTGCATCTCTCTGATGTCTAGTGTTGATGAGCATCCTTTCATATGTCTCTGGATCATCCATATGGCCTCCTTGGGAATTTTGGGAATTCTGAGAAGCAGAACTCGATCATCTGTATTTTTTAGGGCAAAGGAAACAAATACCCACCAATCTCTCAATAAAACAATGAGGTCATGCCAAAATTGGGTGAATCAGAGGTAGATTCAGCTCATTAAATTGCAGTCATTCCCTGTGCCAGCTCAATTCATTGATTAAATTGATATAGCCAATTACTGATACCACTTTACAAAAACAGAAGAAACACTCTCTCATGAAAGATAATACCATCTATTGCTCTTATGCTTGTTTTATAGATAATATCTGGAAAATAATAACATATTACTAAGGATTCAAGAAGGAAATAAAATATAGATAATGAAAAGGAAACCCAGACAGTAGAAGCAGACTTATGTATCATCCATATATTAGAGCTGGCAGACAACAAATTTAATTGTGACTGAAATATTAAAAATTAATAAATAGGAACAAAAATCAATAAAAGGAGAAATTTATAAAAATAGTCAAATGGAAAGTTCATAGCTAAAAATACCATACAGAATTCAAGAACTCAAAAGATAAGTTTAGTAACAGTTGTGCAAAGCAGAACACAGGATGAGTTCATTCAGAGAGGACAATAGAAAATAATGCATGTGGAGAGAAAATGAATAGAACAAAATTAAAAAGTAAAACCTCATAAGGCATGCATAGGCATACTCAAAAGCTTTAATATATTTATAATTGGAATTCTAGAAAGAGAGATGAGAGCAAATGTGTCAGAAGTGAAATTCAGAGTGGAAGAGAATTTTTAAGATTTGACCAACCAACAATACAAGACTATCCAGTCAAGAAGCTTAGTAAATTATAGGCTGGACAAATACAAGAAAACCACACCAACACTCATCATAATAAAACTGTTAAGATCCAAAGTGGCGGGGGTTGGGAGGGTGGGGAGAGAGAGAGACTTTTAGAAAATAAAAAGACACATGACTCTCACAGGAATGCTAGAATGATAGCTGACTTCTCAAAAGAAATGATGAAAGCCAGAAAAAAGTTAAATGATACTCCTAGAAAGTAACTGTCAGCTAAGATTTCTATATACAAAATTATATTTCTCAAAAAATAAGATAAAATAAATTTTCAGACAAATAAAGCAGAGCCAATTTGTCAGCAGCAGACTTGCACTAAAAGACAACTAAAGGAAAGGGAAAGTAATCTTAGAATGAAACGTGGAAGTGCTGTAGGAAATAAAGAACACCAGGCAAGATAAATATATAAGCAATTATAAAATACTATAGACTATTGAAAATAATAATTATTATATTACATCTTGAAGGGATAATTTATATGTAGAACTAAAAAATATTGCTATAATAATATAAAAGCAAGAGTGGTAACTGTAATTTAAAAGTTCCTGCTCTGGCTGGTGTGGCTTAGTGGACTGAGTGCTGGCCTGTAAACCAAAGGGTTTCCGGTCCAATTTCCAGAAAGGGCACATGCCTGGGTTACGGGTCAGGTCCCCAGTTAGGGCCACGCGAGAGGAAACCACGCATTGATGTTTCTCTCCTTCCCCTTCTCCATCCCTTCTCCTCTCTCTAAAAATAAATAAAATCTTTAAAAAATTAAAAAATAAAAGTTCTGTGTGTCCAGGTGGTATCAGAAAAGTAGTTAATGGCTATCATAGGTTAGTAGTTAGAGGGGTTGAGGAAAAAGGAAAAAAAGGACTTCTAGACATGGACAATAATGTGGTGATTGCTGGGGGGAGGTGGGTGTAAGGAGACTAAATGGTAATAGAAAAATTATAATAAAGATTAAATTTTTAAAAAGTAGAATAATTTATTGTATTTTAATAAGACAGTGGTACAGATTGTAATATTAGGTGTAATCACTGCAAGAATAGTAAAAAATAAAATAATGTACAATTATTTCCAAAACACAAAAGAACAAATAAAACTTTTGATTTTATCCAGAAAAAGTTAAGAAAGAAAAAGAGAACATTAAGTAGATAACTAGAAAAAAATACGGTAGATACAAGCCAAATTGTAATTATATTGTATGTAAATGCATTAAATATGCTAAGTAAATATTATTCAGATTGGATTAAAAACAACTATATTCTCCTTATAGAGAAACTTTTCAAATATAAGGACACAGAGAGGTTAAAAATCAAATAATGGAAAAGAAATGTATCATGCAAATCCTAAATGAAAGTAACCTGGTTTAGCTATACTAGTGTTTAAAAAATTAAACTTTAAGTCAATAGATACTAGAAGTAAGGAGGGATACTTCATAATAATAAAGGGGTTAATACAATAAGAAAATATCACAATCTTTATTAAAATCTTTATTCAACAAAAAGTATACCTTCCAAATAAACAAAGCAGAAATTGACAAAACTAATAGGAGAAATGAGCAAGTTCACTATTACAGTGGGAGATGTTCATATATTTCTGTCAATGGCTGAGAGAATCAAACCAAAAAAAGAAGCATGTTTCAGATTTGAGCAACAGAGTGAACTGTTTGTCCTAATTGATATATACGTATATTTAGAAAGCAGCAACTAATGAAGACATAGTTCTCATTTTTAAAAAACTCATGTAATACATTTACCCAAATTGTCTATTTGTTGGCACAAACAAAACTTCAACAAAGCTAAAAAAGATTAAGATAATACAGATTATGTGTTATGACTCTGATGGTATTAAACTAGAACAAAAAAAAATAAATGTAACTAGAAAAACTCCTTGGGGATATTACATTTGTAAATCCATGAGTCAAAGAAGAACTCAAAGCCAAAATTTTAAGTTATTTAAAAATGAATATGAATGATAATATAGCATAGGAAATCTTGTGAGATATAGATAAAACAGAGATCAGAGGTAAATTTACTACATTATAGCTAGGGCATCATTAGCACTTCAAATTAATTAACATAAAATGAAAGAAATAATAAATATAAGAGCAAAGGACAAAAAAGAAAAAACCAAATGTACAATAAAGAAAGCACAGACAAAAACTAGTTAACATTTTTTAATTCTTTTTTATTCTATTATACAATTGTCCTAATTTTTTCCTCTCTGCCCTCCTTGGTCTTGCCCTGAACCATCCCCCACTCCCACACTTCATTCCCAGACCTCTGTGCATGTCCATGGGTCATTCATACATGTTCTTTGACTATTCCCTTCCCCTTTTCTCCACCATTCCATCCCACCCCCTTTCTTCTGGTGGCTGTCAGTCTGTTCCCTGTTGCAATGTTGCTGGTTCTGTTTTGCTTGGTAGCTTATTTCGTTCATTAGATTCCTCTTATAAAAGAGAGCATAAATTATTTATTTGTCTTTTACTCACTGTCTTATTTCACTTAGCATAATAGTCTCCAGGTACATCCATGCTGTTGCAAAAGGTAGGAATTCCTTTTCTTCTTTCTTTCTGCTGCATAGTATTCCATTGTGTAAATATACCACAGTTATTCAATCCATTCATCTACTGATGGACTCTCAGGCTGTTTCTTTCTTTTTTTTTTCAAATATATTTTGTTGATTATGCTATTACAGTTGTCCCATTTCCCCCCCTTTCTACCCCTCCACCGCCACCCCCCATTCCCCGCCCTCTAGTTTTTGTCCATAGGTCATTCACATAAGTTCTTTGTCTTCTACATTTCCTATACTATTCTTAACCTCCCCCTGTCTGTTTTCTACCTACCATTTATGCTACTTATTCTCTGCACCTTTTCCCGCTCTCTCCCCCTACCACTCCCCTGTTGATATCCCTCCATGCCTTATATAAATTCCTTTAACATTTCATATAATAAAGGCTAGGTATTGATAAACTCCTTGAACTTGACATTATCTGAGAAGCACTTTATCTGCCCTTCCATTCTAAATGATAGCTTTGCTGGATAGAGTATTCTTGGATGGAGGTCCTTGCCTTTCATTACTTGATATACTACTCTCCAGCCCCTTCTTGCCTGAAAAGTCTCTTGAGAAATCAGCTGACATTCTTATGGGAATTCCTTTGTAGGTAACTGTCTCCTTTTCTCTTGCTGCTTCTAAGATTCTCTCCTTATTTTTAATCTTGGGTAATATAATTATGATGTGTCTTGGTTTGTTCCTCTTTGGATCCAACTTTTTTGGGACTCTCTGAGCTTCCTGGACTTCCTGAAAATCCATTTCCTTCACTAGCTTGGGGAAGTTCTCCTTAATTATTTGTTCAAATAAGTTTTCAATCCCTTGGTCTTCATCTTCTCCTTCTGGCACCCCTATGACTTGGATGTTGGGACGTTTAAAGATGTCCTGGAGGTTCCTAAGCCTCTCTTCAGTTTTTTGAATTCTTGTTTCTTCATTCTTTTCTGGTTGGATGTTTTTTTCTTTCTGTTGTTCCACTCCGTTGATTTGAGTCCCAGTTTCCTTCTCATCCCTTCTCATTTGTTCAAGTAATTGCGACAATTTTTCTTTGAATCCTGTGAGCATTCTTTTTTTTTTACTTTATTGTTGTTCAATTACAGTTGTCTGCATACTCTCCCCTCCCCTGCCCCTCCAATCCGACCTCCATTCCCTGCCTCCCTCCCCACCCTTGGTTCTGTCCATGTGTCCTCTATAGTGGTTCCTGAAAACCCTTCTTCCCATTCTCCCCTCTCCCCTTCCCCCTGGCTTTTGTTAAATTGTTCTTAATTTCAATGTCTCTGGTTAAGTTTAGCTTGCTTTTTGCTTTTGTTATGTTCTGGTTAAAGGTGAGATCATATGGTATTTGTCCCTCACCACCTGGCTTACTTCACTTAGCAGAATGTTCTCCAGTTCCATCCATGCTGTTGCAAAGGGTATAAGCTCCTTCTTCCTCTCTGCTGCGTTGAATTCCATTGTGTCAATGTACCATAGTATCTTGATCCACTCATTTGTAGATGGGCACTTAGATTGCTTCGAACACTTGGCTAATGTGAATTGTGCTGCTATGAACATTGGAGTGCATAGGTTCTTTTGAATTCGTTTTTCAGGGTTCTTAGGATATGATCCCAGCAGTGGATTTGCTGGGTCAAAAGGCAGTTCCATTTTTAGTTTTATGAGAGTTCCATACTGTTTTCCACAGTGGCTGCACCAGTCTGCATTCCCACCAACAGTGCAGTAGGGTTCCCTTTTCTCCACATCCCCTCCAGCAGTTATCTGTTGCTTTATTGATGATGGCCATTCTGACTGGTGTGAGGTGGTATCTCATCATGGTTTTAATTTGCATCTCTCTGATGGCTAATGATGTTGAGCATCTTTTCATATGTCTCTAGGCCCTCTGTATGTCCTCTTTTGAGAAGCGTCTGTTCATGTCTTTTGCCCATTTTTTAATTGGGTTATTTGTCTTCCTGGAGTGGAGTCGTATGTGTTCTTTATATATTTTGGAGATCAGACCCTTGTCTGAGGTATCATTGGCAATTATGTTTTCTCATACTGTTGGTTCTCTTTTTATTTTAATACTGTTTTCTTTAGCCCCACAGAAGCTCTTTATTTTAATAAGGTCCCATTTCTTTATTCTTTCCTTTATGTCCCTTGCTGTAGGGGACCTATCATTGAAGATGTTGCTCTGTGGAATGTCTGAGATTTTCCTACCGATGTTTTCCTCTAGAACTTTTATGGTGTCACAGCTTACATTTAAGTCTTTTATCCACCTGGAATTTATTTTTGTGTATGGTGTAAGTTGGTGCTCGAGTTTCATTTTTTTGCAAGTAGCCGTCCAGATTTCCCAACACCATTTGTTGAAGAGGCTATTTTTATTCCATTTCATGCTTTTGCCCCCTTTGTCAAATATTAATTACCTCTAGAGACTTGGGTTTTTTCTGGGCTCTCTATTCTGTTCCATTGGTCTATCTGTCTGTTTTTATGCCAGTATCAAGCTGTTTTGATTATAGTAGCCTTGTAATATAGTTTGATATCAGGAATTGTGATCCCTCCCGCTTTGCTCTTCTTTCTCAAAATTGCAGCTGATATTCTGGGTCATTTATGGTTCCATATAAATTTTTGAAGTGTTTGTTCTATATCTTTGAAATATGCCTTTGCTGTGTCCCACAAGTTTTGGGTTGTTTCAGTTCATTTTCATTTGTTTCAAGGAACTTTTTTATTTCATCCCTAATCTCATCCTTGACCCATTTATTATTTAATAGCATGCTCTTCAATCTCCATGATTTTGATTGTTTTGTGTTTTTTTCTTTTGGGTTGGTTTCTAATTTCAGTCCCTTGTGGTCAGAGAAAATACTCGGTATGATTTCAATTTTCTTGAATTTGTTGAGGTTTGTTTTGTGTCCTATCATATGGTCTATATTTGTAAATGTTACATGTGCATTTGGAAAGAATGTGTATTTAGCTTCTGTTAGGTGAAAGGCTCTATATATATCAGTTAAGTTCATTTCATCTAGAGTATTGTTCAATGCCACAATATCTTTGCTGATATTTTGTTTGGAAGATCTGTCCATTTTTGACAGTGGGATGTTGAAGTCCCCTACTATAATTGTGTTGCTATCAATATCTTTCTTGAAGTTCTCCAAGATTTTCTTTATGCGTTTCGGTGTTCCTCTGTTGGGTGCATATATATTTACAATGTTTATGTCTTCTTGGTGGATTCTTCCCTTGAGTATTATGAAGTGTCCTTCTGGGTCTCTCTTTATGTCCCTTTTTTGGAAGTCTATTTTGTCTGATATGAGTATTGCTACCCCAGCTTTTTTTTCTTGTCCATTTGCTTGGAAAACTTGTTTCCAGCCCTTCACTTTCAGTCTGTGTAAGTCTTTTGTCCTGAGGTGGGTCTCTTGTAGGCAGCATATGTGTGGATCATGCTTTATTATCCATTCAGCTAGTCTATGTATTTTAATTGGAGCATTTAATCCATTTACGTTTAAGGTTATTATCGATTCGATAGGTACTTATTCATTGTCTTTTTTTTTTGTTTTGTTTTGTATCTGTGTTCCTTTCTCTCTCTCTTTCCCTTCCTTTCCTTAACGGAATCCCTTTAGCATCTCTTGCAGAGCTGGTTTAGCGGAGGTATATTCTTTTAGGCTTCTTTTGTCTGAGAAGCTCCTTATTTGTCCATCTATCTTCATTGAGAGCCTTGTTGGGTACAGTAGCCTTGGTTGCAGGCCTCTGGTTCTCATTACTTGGAATATTTCTTGCCATTCTCTTCTGGCTTGGAGTGTTTCCATTGAGAAGTCAGCTGCTAACCTTAATCGGGCTCCCTTGATGTTACTTCCTGTTTCTCCCTTACTGCCTTTAAGATTCTTTCTTTGTCTTGGAATTTTGCCATTTTAACGATGATGTGTCTTCAAGTGGGCCTGTTCGGGTTCCTTTTGATTGGGACTCTCTGTATTTCCTGGATTTGTGTGACTTTTTCTCTCATCAGATTAGGGAAGTTTTCCATCATTACTTTTTCATCCCTTGCTCTTCTCCTCTATCCCTTGCTCTTGCTCTTCTATCCCTTGCTCTTCTTTCCTTCTGTTATCCCTATTATGGAAATATTATTACATTTCATGTTGTCCTGCATTTCCCTTAATACCGCTTCATTCTTTCTGAGCCTCTTTTCCTGTTCCTGCTCTTTTTGTGTGTTTTTTTCTACCTTCTATTCCAACTCGCTGATTCAATCCTCTGCTTCATCGAGCCTGCTTTTGATTCCTTCTATTGTATTCTTCAGTTCAGATATTATATTCTTCATTTCCTCTTGTCCCTTTCTATTTCTTTTTTCATGTTGACATAGTTTGCACTGAGTTCATTATAGTTTCCCTGTAGTTTCTGGAAATTCTCTGTGAGCCCATCAAGCTTCTTGAACTCCCTGAGAACCAATGCTTTGAACTTACTATCTGATAGTTGGCTTGCCTCTGTTTCATTTATCATTCTTTCTGGGGCTTCCTCCTTTCCTTTAATTTGGGATTGTTTCTTTGTCTTCCCATTTTTTTGAGACTCTTCTTGCTAGCCTCTGTTTCTTAAATTGATCTGTCAAGTTCTCTGGAGTAGCGAAGTTAATTTTGTCTCACTGTCTCTGTTTTTAGGGCTGACCCTTGTCTGGGTCTAGCTCTGTTCTCTTTCAACTCCAGGTTTTAGTGTCTCACCAGTGGATAAAGAAGATAGGGGAAGGAAGAAGAAGAAAAGAAAGAAAAAGAAAAAATATAAAGTAAAAAAATTAGAAATAAAAAAATAATAAAATAAAAATAAAAAATAAAAATAAAAAAATAAGAAATAAAAAGAGGAGAAGACTAGGAATACTAAATGAAAGGAAGGAAGAAGGAATTAAAAAAAAAAAGAAGGACAGATAGGAAGGAGGGTGGGCAAAACAAACAAAAAAAAAACCCAAACTTCTGCTGGCTGGCTTTAATAGTGTCCGGTCAGGCCTGCTCCCCTGTTTCTCTTCTCTGTGTCAGGCGTCTGATCTTTCAATTTCCCCTATTATCTTGGTCACCAATCTTCATATATGCTGGAATACTGTTGGGTGTTCACTCTGTTCCTCAGAAAATTGGTTGGGTGTTTCACTTGTGGGGAGGAGGAAGTGGACTCTGCTCCCTGCTGTCTGGCCATCATTTTTTCTCTCTCATTTGGGCCTCCCCCTCTCCCCCCCCCGTTGCGCCTGTTACTTTAAGGGGCAAAACTTTAGGTGTTCACCAGGGCGGGGAAACCCACGTTGCTCTGTTGTGACGCTGTCTGTGGGGGAGGGGTCACCAATGTCACTGTGTTGTGACGCTGTCTGTGGGGGTGGGGCCTGAGAGAACAATGGGGCTTGCTCTGCTCTCCGCACCTCCCCAGCTTCCCACAAGCAAGTTGATCCCCTCCTTGCTGGCTCTGGGGTGAGTGGGCAGGCCTGTACAGTTCCAAGTCCCTGTTGGTCTCCCCAACGAACTCTCCTGTGAGGCTGGGGGTTCCTCCTGCCGCCTCCTCAACCCCCACGGGTGTCCTCAGTCGGTGGTTTGAGGCTTTATTTCCCTGCGTTGGTGGGTCAAGCAGTCTGTTCTGCCCCCCAGCTTTTCCTCCCAGTCTATCCACGCGCTAATGAGGGACCACCTGGTGCACCAGTCTCAGCCCCGGTCTCTCAGAGTTTGCCCGCCAAGCTTTGGCCAGGCACACCCACCACTGGCCGCTCCAAGTGGCTGGAGCGCCACTGGCAGTGATCCACAAACCGGGTCTCCCCGAGCGCCCTCCACCCGGCTCCGCCCCGCCTACCAGTCTGGATGAACGTGTCTTTAACTCCTTGGTTGTCAGACTTCCACTCAGTTCATTTTTCTGTCAGATCTGGCTGCCCTTGCCCTCTAAATTGCTTTTTTTCCTCTTTTGGTTGTGGAAGGAGGAACAGTGCGTTCAACTACGCTGCCATCTTGGCCAGGAGTCGAATCCTGTGAGCATTCTGATTACCAGTGCTTTGAACTGTGCGTCTGATAGGTTGGCTATCTCTTCGTCACTTAGCTGCATTTTTTCTGGAGCTTCGATATGTTCTTTCTTTTGGGCCTTTTTTTTTCTCCGTGCCCCTGTTACTTTAAGGGGCGGAGCCTTAGGTGTTCACCAGGGCGGGGTAAACGCTTCGTCCTGTTGATACGCTGCCTGTGGGTGCGGGGCAACCCTTGTTGTGTTTAGATGCTCCCTGTGGGGGTGGGGCCTGAGAACAATGGCACTTGCTTTGTTCTATGCACTTCCCCAGCTACCCACAAGCAAGTTGGGTCCTTCTTTGCTGGCTCCCGGGTGAGTGGACAGGCCTGCACAGTTCCAAGTCCCTGTGGGTTTCCCCAACGAACACTCCCGTGAGGCCGGGAGTTCCTCCCACTGCTGCCTCAACCCCCACAGGTGTTTTCAGTCAGTGATTTGAGGCTTTATTTCCCTGTGTTGGTGAGACGCGCAGTCTGCTCCACTCCTCAGCTTTTCCTCCCGGTTTATCTGCGCGAGAATGAGGGACCACCCAGTCCACCAGTCTCAGCCCTGGTTTTACCGAGTGCACCTGCCGCGTTTTGGCCAGGCGCGCCTGCCATGGGCCTCTCCGGGCAGCTGAAACATTGCAGGTACTGCTCCACAAACTGCGTCTTGCCGAGTGCTCTCCACCTGGCTCTTCCCTGCTTACTGGTCTGGATGAACTTGTCTTCTTTAACTCCTGGGTTATTGGACTTCCACTCAGTTCAGTTTTCTGTCAGATCTGGCTGTTTTTGCTTTTTAAAGTGTTGTTTTTCCTCTTTTGGTTGTGTAAGGAGGCACAGTGTGTCTACCTACACCTCCATCTAGGCCAGAAGTCTCAGGCTGTTTCTAACACTGTGCTATTGTAAATAGTGCTACTATGAACATTGGGTATATAAGTTCTTTTGAATTGGCGTTTCAGGATTCTTAGGTTATATTCCTAGTAGTGGAATCTCTGGGTTGAAAGAAAGTTCCATTTTTAGTTATTTTTAGGAAATTCCATGCTGTTTTCCACAGTGCTTGCACCAGTCTGCATTCCCAGCAACAGTGCACTAAGGTTCCCTTTTCTCCACATCCTCACCAGCACTTGTTTTTTGATTTATTAATGATAGCCATTCTTATAGGCATGAGGTGATATCTCATTGTGGTTTTAATTTGCATCTCTGATTACTAGTGATGTAGAGCATTTCTTCATATGCCTGTGGGCCATCTGTATGTCCTCCTTAGAGAAGTGTCTATTCGGGTCCTCTGCCCATTTTTTAATTGGGTCGTTTGTCTTCCTGGTGTTAAAGTAATATGAATTAGTTATGTATTTTTGAGATTAAACCCTTGTGTGATGTGTTATTGGCAAATACGTTCTCCCATACAGTTGGTTTCCTTTTCATTTTGATAATGGTTTATTTATCCGTGCAAAAGCTTTTTAATTTGATATAGTACCATTTTTTTATTTTTTTCATGTATTTCCCTTTCCCTAGGAGATATATTGTCAAAAACATTGCTATGTGGGATATCTGAAATGTTACTGCCCATGTTTTCTTTTAGGACTTTTATGATGTCTCGTCTTCCGTTTTAAGTCTTTTATCCATTTTGATTTTATTTTGGTGTATGATATAAGTTGGTGGTCTAGTTTCATTTTTTTCCATGTACCAGTCCAGTTCTCTCAACACCATTTATTGAAGAGGCTATTTTTAGTCCATTCTATGTTCATGACCTTTTTGTCAAATATTACCCTTATTGGAATTTTTCTATATTGGACATATTGTCCACCCAACACCTGCTTACATTCCCATAGTGACATGGTTCTTAAGTATTTCTTAGGTTTCTTCTCTTTTTAGTTCTCCAATATCTGGGCCCTGGACCTACTGTCCAGGACAGTGTTTAACATGTACACTCTATGTGCTCTTTAAATTTTAGAGAAATAATGAAAGTATTTTTAAAAGTCTCTTTTTTCAGTGTATTCTGAAGAGAAAACATTCTATAAGTGCCCATATGTGGAGAACCTGAATTTTCCCAGGAGCACACACAGCGTATACTGTTAGATAAGGGCAACTTGATAGTAGACTTCTGCTTTAGAGATCCACAGTTCTTGTTTGTTGTAAGTATCGCCTCTTGGGCTTGTCTGCTTTTTCATTCTTCTAAGCATGACAGGAATATCAGCCAAATTTTATTGCAACTCTTCTCCTGAAATTAGAAAGCTTTGTATTTCCCCCTTGCCTCCAAGGATCAAATGTGAAGAGGCTTCAGCCTCTTGCTGCATAGGGATCCTATAGGATATATTCTGTCTTTGCCATGGAGAACAGACCTATGAAGCATGTGGTAGAAAATCTAAGGGGGCTGCTTGTACACTGGAATCAGCAAGTGTAGAGAACAGATTGCTTCAGCCCTTACTGCAAACATGTTAATACAGGCTTAGTTATGCTAAAACCTCAAAGGCCTGCCCTTTAAAATTAAATCTGTTCTTTCACAAAATTGTTGGCTGAATATAAATTATACTCATGTCCTAACTAAAGCTTTGCTACAGCTGTGAGAATAGTTAATCCCAAATCAGCTAGCTTAGCCTGAAAAACTGCCCATGGCATGGGAAAGTAGAACTTTGTTCACATGTATTTTGCTTTGCCGTTGTCAAGGCAAAGAAAGGGCTGTCTCCTGAATTATATTTCAGAGCTCTGGGCTATTGTCCTTTGGGAGTCATCCACCTGCAAATTGGCATATGGGAGAGATTGTGGGGTCCAAATCTGTATTTTTAACTGATTCAGGGTTATTAGCATTTTTGAATACTCATTGTTTGGGTCCCTTCCTATATTTGAATTAGTGTTAACAACTTAATAATATATTAAGTTTAACCATATTAAGTTTCATCAGTCAACCTTTTTTGATCTGCAAAAATGACATGTTCACATAGTATAACCTAATAACTTTGATTTCTAAAACCACTTAGTGTCTATGTTGATCACTAAATTATCAATTAGTTGTTAATATGAATAGTAGGGTAACTGGCTCATCTTGAATTCCCTTTTTTAAACCTGAATAGCTTTGGGCCACATTTTTGCTTTGACTGATGGAGTCCTTCAGAGAGAAAAGGAGTCTTTATGATATCCTTTTTCTTTTTTTAAGATTTTATTTATTTATTTTTAGAGAGAGGGGCAGGGAGGGAGAAAGAGAGGGAGAGAAACATCAATGTGTGGTTGCCTCTCATGAGTGGGATCCCCACTGCGGACCTGGCCCACAACCCAAGCATGCACCCTGATTGGGAATTGAACCAGGGACCCTTTGACTCGCAGGCCCATGCTCAGTCCACTGAGCCACATCATCCAGGGATGATATCCTTTCTTTTTAATTTACCAAGGCAGACATCCTGAGGGCTAGGGACTCCCTGTTTTTTTTTTCCCATTCCCTTTCTCTGCTTTCTCTCTTTCATGAAAAATCTTTACGCTGTTATCTCTTCTTAATTGATAATCTTGTTTCAGATAAGAAAAATAATTCTTCTTCAAAGTTTTTTGGAGAGAATTTTGAAAGGAACCTAGGCTTCCTTTTCCGTAAGTCCTAGAAGCCAGGATAAACTCAAGCAGCTGCTTGCTCCTGAGCCAGCCTCCTTCATTGTTCGGAGCTGCCGCTGGGCCAGACAGAGCCCTCTTCTCATTAATGGTGTGATCTTGAACAGGTTACCTAACGTATGTGAGCATCGATTTTGTCATTGGAAAAATGGGGTTAGTACTACTTCAGATGACTAAGATAACGATTAAATTTATAGTGTAAGCCATGAAATGTTTTGCTCTGTGCATAGTAGATACTCTGTAAATGTTATCTTCCTTTTTTTTTCTTAAATTTCTCTAGGTTCTCAAACCCAAGGTGAATTTTAAGGGTAGGGTCATGTAGCTTCAAACTTCATCCCCTAGCCCCTTTTTATTTTACCACAGCTGATAGTGGTAATTAAAGGAGAAATTGCAAAAGTTGTATTTTCTGTACTCCGTAAGATCCCTTCCCATAGTAGTGGGACCATATTCTAGGATGGTTATCATTAGTACTTTTGTTGTGTTGCAGGAACTTCCTTAAAAAATTTGAACTAGGTTATGGAGAGTGAGAGAAAGGGGAATATCAACATTCTTTTTTTTTTTTTTATCAGTTATTTATTTTTAGAAAGAGGGGAAGGGAGGGAGGAAGAGGGAGAAAAACATCCTTGTGAAAGTGAAACATCAGTTGGTTTCCTCATGTACATACCCCGGCCTGAGACCAAACCTTCAACCCAGGCATGTGCCCTGACCTGGGATGGAACCTGTGACCTTTTGCTTCACAGAAGGATGCCCAAAACAACTGAGCCACACTGGTCAGGGCTGTACATGACTTTCAAACACACAAGTTCTAAATTCAAATAGTCTTTCTGATTGTGCCTACTACCTTTATGAAAGCACTTTGCAATATAATGTTATACTATAAATTGAATCTGGTATTCATAAATGACATTATTAACATTCCCCAAATGCTAATGAGCTCAAGTGAAGATTTGTATATATATGGTTGTAGCTCTGTTCATGTTATTCATTTTCAATGTCTTCTTGAGGATTGGTAAGGACAAAGAGACATTAAAAACTCCTAAACTAGTGATTATGATTTTGGGATATTTTAGGATTTTAGGATGATTTTAGGATTTTAGGTTGATTTTAGAATGATTTTAGGATTTTAAAATACATGATATGAGAATGGTTTTATTACTTAATTTAACATGTGAAATATCTACTAAAAAGCCAGTACTATGTTAGGAGCACGTAGTCTCTCTTACCATTCCTTGCTCTGCTGTGTACTTACCTTTTTTTCCTTACTCAACTCCTAATGAAATATTCTGAAAGACCTCTTTCAGCTTTTTGGAAAGTCTCTGCTCAGAGACAGAAAGCTCTCTCTGTGTTGTATCTCTAGAAAACAGGAGTGTGATGGTTGATGGCTGAACTGGGTACAAACAGCTATAGTGAACTGCCAACTGGAAATAGTTCCTTCCTAATTCAAATGAACTTGTATACTTTTATAATACTGCTTTCAACAACCAGTATTGCTTTGGGAAATGTCTGTTCTTTTTGGAAACCCAAGGTTAGAAAGGATCCTATGAGTAGAAAATGTAGGGATGGAAATACCAATGAATCTATATTATCTAAATCACACACTTTTTTTCTACAGACTTGTATTCTCAGCCCTTGAGAACAGCTGAAGAGAACTGAATTTTCAGTTCAAGGCTTCAGAATAGAGTTTATACATGTTATATGTAACATTGCCAGAGGTAGGATTTAAACTCTCTTGGCTTTCTGTAAATGGTATTGTGAAAATACAGTGAAGGGTCTCTGTGGTTTCAGGTGTTTTAGTTTTATTTCCTATTTTTTTCTCATACTGTTAGCTCATATTGTTAGATTCTTGTTAAAATTGTTCTTCTTATGTAAACTTTGATATAGAATTAATGTTTTACCCCCAGACTCCACCAGAAAATATAGCAATTGTGTCACTCCAGGAGTACTATAATCATGATATACCTCCTACTTTATTGATGGACATTTTTAAATGGTTCTATATTGTATACTCCATTATTGTTTTTGGATATAAGAATGTGTCCTTTACATGTTTTTAAACAAATGAATTGAAAACATTCACTTTGGTTGAATGAAATTATTTTACAGGCATAGCAGTAAATAGGTACATTAAATTATTATATTTTCAAGTAAAATTTTTCTTATTTTAAAACAATTGTACTCCGACCAAAAGATAACTCAGACAATTGTACTATAATCTAAATACTTAGTTTTTTTTATATCAATCATTTTATGTTTACAAACTTCTGGTATTACTTTGGAGACATTTTCTTAGTTGTTCTATAGAAACTCTTGTTACTACTGCTGATCTCATTTTGTTATTGGTGCAAATATAGACAGAAACTCTTGGGTTACCTAAATGTTGCACAGTAAATTTGTGAGGGACGGGTACTAGAATATGCAAGTATATCCTTTATAGGAGAGTATTATTTATCCTACCTCATGCCTCCCAGATTATTTATAAATTTTCCCTATTGAACAAAATGAGTATCATTCACAAACATAATAGTTTTGGTAAAACTTTATGTCTGTGTCTTCATTGTCTCTGTAGCTTTCAGGTATGCTTAGAATGGGTGTATGGAGTATTAAGGTGGTGAAGAAGGAAATAGTCAAGAATGATTTACGGAATGGTTTTATGTGGCAGAAAGGACAGAAAAAGGGCTATTTTTCTGTCATAGTTGTCAATGGATGTAAATGAGGACAAATTTTGTATTTGATATTGATATATTTGGGGATGATGAATTATAGAGCTTTAATGAAGTAAAACAAAGGGACTCGGAAAAAATGGTAAATAACAGAAAGAAATGGGCAAGTATGTGGGGTTTCCTGGCTTTTCTGCATTGTTATGGTTACTTATAATCATTTCATTAAATGCCATTGAGAAATGAAGATAGAAAAGAATAGGCCATTTAGTAATCCAATAATACTCAATAATTTTGGTATATAGTATTCTAGATCTAGGTCTTGCAAAAATTCCCAGTGGATATTCTACATATACTCTTAAACTCTGTATCATTTAACAAGAGTAGCCTTGGTGAAGCTAAGCCATTGGACAGAATCACAAAGATACATGCCAATAATGAGCTGGATTGGTGAGGCATCATGGGCTTTTTGTCTCATCGACACAGTTTTCATCAATGCTAATGATACAGTGTATTAGGTTACCTAATGCTATTTTCTATTTTATAAATGCACATAATGCAAGAAATTTTGGAAGTCTGGAGGATTATCTCTCCCATCTGCAAATAGACTAATGCTTACTGTAATAGACCTTCTTTAAAAACTCAATGCTGTGGCTGTTGCCTGAAGTAGGAGTGTTTTAGGAGACTTCTCTAACTTTTAATGGCAGAAAACATCTTCTAAGTTTTCTGTAGGTCTAAAAGTTCTTCCCATTTATTCATATATACATTATGCTGTGGTTATTTCTTGTTTCTCAGTTTAAACTATTATTACAAGTAATAAGGGCTAGAGGTAAAAAAAAATAGAGTACAGTGGTGGCTTATTCAGCTTTTATGTTGAACTATTTTGTTGAAGCTTAACTTCAAAAATATTATTTACTGTTCTATGTGCTATTTGATGTGTGAAAGTAAAAGGAGAGGATTAACACTGACTATAAAATATATCACTTTGAGTTAAAAAATAAATTAAACATTTATTTTAAGAGGAGATCCAAAATGGTGGCAGCTACACTCACCTCTTTCCAGGACAAAACTGTAATTACAACTAAATTATGGAATGATCATCATGAATAATCAAGTGAAGTTAGCTGAACAGAAGTCTTATAAGGAAGGATTTCCAGAAGAAGCCACATCAAGACTGGTAGGAAGAGCAGAGAAACAAACTGGTCTGCTCCCATGGGTGGAGCAACTAAAGCTCTGGAGGGATGTCTCAGGTATAGGAAGTTCCCCTGAGAAGCATGGGGTCTGAAACCCAAGCTGGGCTCCCCAGCACAGAGCATGAGAGCTGGGAAGCAGCACCCGTATAACATCTGGCTGTGAAAAGAAACAGGGTTTCTGTTCACCAGGAAGAGGCAGAATTCACTAGAGACACAGGCACCACCTTAAAGTGCCAATGCACAAAATGTCATTTACTTCCACTCACCCTGGACTCAGGCAGGAGGGCAGTGCAGACTAGAGTCATGTGAGGAGACAGAGTCTGGGGTTTGTGGTTCTGCAGAGGCAGTTGAGGAGAGAGACTCAGTGATCCCTGTGCTGAATCATTCTCCCATACAGCAGACACCATCTTTCTTGGCTGGGTACTCCCTTCCATGAGGCATCAGCCTGGAGGAAAGCAATAGCTCCAACCTCTGGACTCCCTCTTGACCCACCAAATGGAGCTTATGCCATGATGAACAGTACAGCCAGATACCCTTTCAATGATTGAGACTAACACAGAGCTGGCAGATGAAGACAGGTGGTGGCAGATTATTTTAGGCTCATTTGGGACCTTTGCTGACCTACCCTTAGGCCCAGTGTTGGTAAAAGCTGGTCTTGGTGCACAGCTTGTTCCTTTTCACATGCACCCAGAAACAGCAGAGCCAGAAACAAACTGGATTACTTGTTGCTCCAAACAGGCTGCCAAGGGCCAGTCACAGGTAGTGTCTTAGGGGCCATTGGCCTGCACCAGAGTCTTTCATAAAAGGCTCAAAACTAGCACACCCAGTGGCCAGCTTCAGACAACCTAAGAGCAGTATTCAATAAAGTTCACAAGCAGCATATCCAAAGGAAGATCTTGGCAGAAATAAATGGTACGGAGGCTAATTCCACTTTCTGTGGTAAGCTCCTACGTAGCAGTTTGCATAATAGGGTTGTGGTTGAGCCTCACAGTCAGCCTGACTGATGATCAGTCCCACACAGGAATAGGCCAACAGCAATAAAGACTCAATTATAACAGTAGAGCCTGAAAAATCTACACAAGGGAAATTCCTGGAGCTAGCCTGCTCAGATGATCAAGGAGACTGTACCATTAGACCCCACAGGACATCTACTACAAAAGGACACCCTACAAAGACTGAGAATCATAGCAGACCTATCTAATACATTGAAAAAACCACAAGGAGTCAGCTAAAATAGGGAGACAAAGAAATAGACCCCAGATGAAAGAAAGGAGAAAAGTCCAGTAAAACAGGTAAGTGAAGTGGAGGCAAGCAAGTTATCATATATCAAGTTCAAAACAATTGTTATAATGATGCCCACAAGCATGAAAAAGGGCATAGAACCCATTAAAAAAGGACCAATTCAAAATTAAAAATATAGTATCTGAAATTAAAGAATATACTAGAACAGATAAACAGTAAGTTGAATGAAGCAGAGGATTGAATCAGTGATTTGGAAGACAAGATAGAAAAAAATACCCAAATAGAGCAGAAAGTAGAAAAACGATTTTAAAAATTATGGTAGTTTAAGGGGCCCTTGGGACAATATGAAGCATAACTACATCTACATCATAGGAGTACCAGAAGGAGAAGAGAGAACAAGGGCTCAGGAACTTATTTGAAGAAATATGGACCTAAAAATTCCCTAATCTGGTGAAGAAAAAAGACATACAAGTTCAGGAAGTGCAGATAAACCCAAACAAGATGATCCAAAAGAAGCCCACACCAAGACACAACTAAAATGGCAAAGGTTAAATACAAAGAGATTCTTAACAGCAGCAAGAGAAAGAGTTACCTACTCATAAGACTGTCAGGTGATTTGTCAACAGCAACATTTAAGGCCAGAATGGATTGGCATGAAGTAATCAAAGTGATCCAAAACAAGGACTTACAGCTAAGATTACTTTACCCAGCAAGGCTACCATTTAAAATTGAAGGAGAAATAAAGAGCCTCCCAGATAAGAAAAAGCTAAAGGAGTCTATTACCACCAAAGCCATATTACAAGATATGTTAAAGGGGCCTGCTTTAAAAAGAATAAGGCAAAGAAGGAGAAGGAGGAGGGGGAGAAGGAGAAGAAGAAAAAGAAGGGAATGAGGAGGAAGAAAGAAGAGGAACATAGTTAAAAGAAGAAAATGGTAACTAATATGTACCTATCAATAATCACTTTAAGTATTAATGGCTTAACTATTCCAATTAAAAAAAAAAACTTAGCGTAACTGAAAGGATAAGAAACAAGACCCATATATATGCTGTCTCCAAGGGATCCACTTTAGAACAAAAGATACACAGAGACTAAAACTAAGTGATGAGAAAAGATATTTCATGCAAATGGAAATGAAAATAAAAGCTAGGGTATGAATAGTTGTATATGACAAAACAGAGTTTAAAACAAAGGCTATAGTAAGAGAAGGAAACAACATAATGATAAAAGGAGAAATCCAACAATGGGGTATAACCCTTGTAAACATTTATGCACAAAACATAGGGGCAACTAATATATAAAGCAAATCTTGATGGACATAAATGTAGAGATTGACAGTAATACAGTCATAGTAAGTGATTTTAACACCTCATTGACCTCAATGGATACATCTTTCAGACAGAAAATCAAGAAGGACATGGTGGACTTAAATGACACATTAAATCAGATGGATACAATTGATGTCTTCAGAGCATTTCATCCAAAAGCAGAAGAATATACATACTTGTGAAGTGAACATAGAACATTTTCTAGGATAGACCACATGTTAGGATACAAAACAAGTTTTAATAAATTCAAGAAAATTGAAATCACATCAAGCATCTTCTCTGTCTATTAGGTATGAAACTATAAATCAATCAAAAGAAAAAAACTGAAAAACACACAAAGACATGGAGGCTAAATAACATGTTATTAAATAATGATCAAGAGCTGGTTCTCTGAAAATATAAACAAAATTGACAAACTTTTAATCAGACACATCAAGAAAAAAAAATAGATCCAAGTAAATAAAATCAGAAGTGAAAGAGGAGCAATAACAACTGACACCAAAGAAATACAAAGGATTGAATAAGCTATATGCCAATAAATTGGGCAAGCTGGATGGAGTAGATAAATTTCTAGAAGCACAATCTTCCAAAACTGAATCAGGATGACTCAGAATATCTGAATAGACTGATTACAAGTAGTGAAATTGAAGCAGTAATTAAAGAAAAATACTCTCAAGAAACAAAAGACCTAGACCAGGTGCGTTAACAGGTGAATTTTACCAAGCATTCAAAGAAAAACAACTGTTTTTTCTCAAACTGTTCCAAAAATTCCAAGTGGTGGGAGACTCCTATGCTCATTTTACAAGGCCAGTATTATCCTAATTCTAAAACCAGCTAAAGATACAACAATGAAAGAAAGTTATCACCAATCTTTCATATGAACATAGATGTTAAAATCCTCAACAAAATATTAGCAAAACAGATCCAGCAACACATTATAAAGATTGTATACCAAAACCAAGTGAGATTTATTCTGGGGATGCAAAGTTGGTACAATAGTCACCAATCAATAATTGTGATACATCACATAAACAAAATGAAGGATAAAAACCACTTGATTATATCAATAAATGCAGAAAAAGCATTTGATTAAATCCAGCACCCATTTATGATAAAAACTCTCAGCAAAGTAGGAATAGAGGAAACATACCTGAACTTAATGAAGGCTATATATGACAGACCTTCAGTCAACATCAAACTCAAGGGCTAAAACTATAAGCATTTTTCTTAAGATCAATAACAAGACAGGGATGTCTTCTTTTACCACATATTCAAATTGTGCTGTAAGTCCTAGCCACAGCAATCAGACAACAAGAGGATATATATGATACCCAAATTGGAAAGCAAGAAGCAAAGCTGTCATTATTCCCAGATGCCATGATACTATATAGAGAGGACCCTAAAGATTTCATACAAAAAACCTCTAGAACTGAAAATTGAATTCAGTACAGAGTAAATATTTATTAATCAATTGCATTTTTATATACCTGTAATGAACTATCAGAAATAGAAACTAAGAAAATAATCCAATTCACGGTTGCATCAAGAAGAATAAAATACCTAGGAGTAAATTCAACCAAGAACATAAAAGACTTGCATTCAGAAAATTATAAGATATTGAGGAAAGAAATAGGAAAGGAAAATAAGTGGAAGCATATACTGTGTTCATGGATAAGAAGACTTAACATCATTAAATGTTTATACTGTCAAAAGCAATCTATAGATTAAATGCTACCCTATATCAAACTACACTACAAGGTCACAGTGATCGAAACAGCATGGTACTGGCATAAAAACAGAAATATAAATTAATGGAACAGAATAGAGAGCCCAGAACTAAACCCAGAATAGAGAGCTTGACCTTTCTAGTCAATTCATATTTGAAAAGGAGGCAAAAACATACAATGGGCTAAAAATAGTTTATTCAATAAATGGTGCTGGGAAAATTGGACAGATACATGCAAAAAAATTAAACTAGACCACCTTCTTATGCCACACACAAGAATAAGTTTAAAATGTTTTAGACACTTAAATGTTAAACTCAAAACCATAAAAATCCTAGAACAGAGGTGTCCACTCTTTTGGTGTCTCTGGGCCATGCTGGCAGAAGAAGAGTTGTCTTAGGCCACACATTAAATACGAAAACACTAATGCAAACTGATGCACATAAAAAAGGTCCATGCATAATTTTTGTGATATCTGCCACCACAGATAAGCAAAAAATGTCCTCACATAATAACCCTAATTATGCAGCAGCCCTTTTGATAATCTTTTAAAATTGTCGAGCAGGTCCCAAGTTTGTGATCACTAATACAGAAAATGTATTGAACAGCAATGAAGTAATTTAAAAAGATGTACATATCTAGGTAATAAAGCATCACTGATTTTTAAAAAAATATTTTATTATAAAAATAAAAGAGCAACATAATAGTAGTGGGGTTGTTGACATTGTATTTGAGAAACTAGTGCATCAATATCTGGTTTGATAGAAGTAGTTGCAATTCTTGGTTGGTTCAAGGTGTTCATCCGATATTTTGGTTCTAATTTTACTCTTAAAGTGTTTCATTCTTGAAAATATTTGCTTGCAAATGTAGGTACTGCCAAATAGTGATGACGTGAATTAGATGTGATTGTGAAGCAAGGGATATTTGTCTATGGGAAGATAGGACCTATGAAAGTCCAGTAAAGAGAAACAATCGAATTTTTTTTAAGTTAAATGTCAGATTTCAGCTCTATACATTCCATTTGAAAACTGGCAGGTAAAATATTTACATCAAATGAAAATAGAGTTGCAAATATAGCAATATGTTTATTGTTTTCCAGGAAATCTTGAAATCTGTTTTCAAATTCTTGTATCAAGTTGAAAAGCAAGGCTGCATTCTTTTCGCTGTTCATAGTACTGTGTTTAGGCAGTGTATTGAAATGCACAAAATTGTTTGCCTTAATTTAGCTTGCCATAATTTCAGTTTCATTTGGAATGCTGTTATGGTTTGAAACGTAGTACTGATAAGTTGGTTTTCACCTTGAAGACGCACGCTTAACTCATTTAAATAAGTGGTTAAATCCACTAAAATTGCTAAATCTGTAAGCCAGTTTTCATCATCAAGTTACAGCACAAATTTGTTTTTTGATACCATAAACAACTTGATAACATGCTCCAAATCATAAAATCTTTTCAACATCTGGCCTTGACTTAGCCAGCTTACTTCCAAAAAGTAAATAATGTCACCATAGTCAGTACCAATACTTTTAAGGAATTCTTGGAGTTGGTGATGATTCAATCCCTTGGTTCTTAAGAAATTCATTCTTGATGATGATTTGCATGACATTACCCATTTTTAAAGCTTTTGTGCATAAATTTTCTTGATGTACTGTGCAGTGATACTTCATCAAACTGAGTTTTGGGTGGCAATTGGATTGTCTTTATTAATTTTACAAGTCCCTCTCATTTACCTACCATTGCCGGGGCACCATAGGTAACTATACCAGATATCTTGACAGTGGACAAAGAAAGTCACTTTAACATAGCTTTTCCTGCTTCATATAAATCTCTTGATTTAGTTGTGTATTTGTAATGGAACTAAAGCTATTTCTTCAGTGACATTATATTCATCATCAATACTTTTAAAAGAAATGGCAAGTTGAGCCGTATCTGTAAAAACAGTGCTATCATCCATCACCAAAGCATAAAATTTAAAATTAGAAACTTTACTCTCCAAACTTCTTTCAGTAGATTTTCCAGTTTCTTCAATTTGCCTGGCTATAGTCTGTTGACACAAACTGATTTTAGAAAAATCCCCCTTTTGTTCAGGGCAAATTGTATCTGTCACACTTTATATACATTGCTTAATAAACTCACCATCAGTAAATGGTTTTGATTTTTTTTTTTTGCTATTAAATATGCTACCACATAACTAGCTTTTACAATGGAATCCTCTCAAGTTGTAACTTAAAAAAAAATTTTTTTTTGAGAAGACAGACTTTTTTTCAGTTCCACTGTCTGGTCCTTATGACATAATCCTTCATATACATTGAATTTGGTAGCATGTTTTTGCATATAATGCGTTTTCAAATTATAGTCTTTGAAAACTTGCACAAATTCCCTATAAATTAAGCAGAGTGCCTTACTATGTGGCTCAAGAAAAAAAACTAGTCATCTGTCCACTTTTCATTAACAATCTTTCTTCATCCATAGATTTTCTTTTGGGGGGTTCTTTTTTCTTTTGAGATGTTATAGAAGCCATGTTGGGATTAAAAAAAAAGATAAGGGAATTTATTTACTTTTATTATGAAAATTAATTGACAGGAGAATAGAAAGCAAGGTTTGAGCCCTTCCACAGCCCGGATGCAGGGCGAGGTGGAGGGCTCATTGTAAAGCATGACAGGAGGTGAATGTGGCACTACTGAGGTGTGGAAATACCTTTAATAATCAAATAAGATTGCTTACCTGACTTCTAAATAATGTTAAATGCCTAATGTTGCAATGGTAAGGTCAAAATATTATTGATAATTGCTGCCTCGCTAAGTCACCATGAGCGTATGTAAGGTCTGATGGTGTCAAATATTGTCTGTGCTTGGAAGATAATACACTGGAAGCCACATACCACCATAAAACTAAAGCCATGCATGCATACAAATAATGAGAGCATATGTACATTTATTTTATGTGACACTGTGACATATAATCACAAAAAAATCTCATAGTGTATTAAGTAAATTTATAATTTTGTGTTGGGCCGCATTTATAGCCATCCTGGGCTTCATGTGGCTCACAGGCCACAGGTTAGACACCCCATCCTAGAAGAAAATGTAGGCAGTAAAAACTCAGACATTTCTCATTCCAATAGTTTTTGTGATAGATTTTCTTGGAAACAAAAGAAAAAAATAAACAAATGTGACTAGTTCAAACTAAAATGATTTTGCACAGCAAAGGAAACCATCAGCAAAGTGAAAAGACAAACCACTGAGTGGAAGAACATATTTACCAGTGACATATCTGATGCAGGGTTAATACCCAAAATGTATAAAGAACTTATAAAAGTCAACACCAAAAAAAAATCCAATTATAAAAATGGGCAAAGGATCAGAATAGAAACTTCTCCAAAAGGGACATACAGATGGCCAATAGGCATATGAAAAGATGGTAACGTCACTAATCATCAGAGAGATGGAAATTAAAGCCACAGTGAGATATCACCTCACACCTGTCAAAATGGCTATCATTAATAAATGGACAAACATCAAGGATTGATGAAGATGTTGAGAAAAGGTAATGCTTGTGTACGATTGGTGGCAATGCAGATTGGTGCAGCTACTGTTGAAAGCAGCACGGAGTTACCTCAGACAATTAAAAATGGAACTGCCTTATGACCCAGTGATTCTACTTTTGGGAATTTACTTGAAGAAACCCAAAACACTAATTTGAAAGAATATGTTAACCTTTATGTTCATTGCAGTGTTATTTAAAATAGCCAAGATTTGGAATTAGTCCAAGTATCCTATCAGTAAATGAGTGGGTAGAAAAGCTGTGGTATACTACAGCTTTGTGGTTTACACAGTGGAATACTATTCAGCTATAAAAAAGAAAGAAGGGAATCTTACCTTTTGTGACAGCGTGGCTGAAACTGTAGAGCATTGTACTTAGTGAAATAAGCCAGTAGAGAAAGATATGTACCATATGATCTCACTCATGTGTGGAATCTAATGAACAAAATGAATTAGCAAGAAAAATAGTAACAGACTCAGATTGAGAGCAGGCTGACAACTTTCAGGGGCATTGCTTGGAGTGAGTGGTGGTCAGATTGAACATAAAAGAAAAAACAGAGAAAAAATCATGGACATGTACAACAATGTGGTGATTTCCAGGGTGGGGGTTGGGAGAAAGAGGAGGATGAATGGTGATGGATTGGGACTTGACTTGGCGTGGTGAACTGCATTTTTAACGCAGTGTACAGATCATGTGTTGTGAAACTGTGTACCTAAAACTTGTATAATTTTGTTAACCAATGTCACTCCAATAAATTCAATAAAAAGAAAAAATAGACTTTATATTGAGACTTAAAGAGAAGTAGTGACATTTATTTACTTTTTAATAAAAATCTTTATATGGTAAACATTTTAATCCTCAATTTTTATCTGAAGAGTTAGAAAAAAATTACATGAGCTAAATGTGCCAGAACCTTTGGCATGGAAATTGCATTTGTCACTCTCTTTTTTCTTTCCAGCACCCACCCACCACAGGGTGACTCAATAGGTGGAGCAGGTGTCATGAATTCCAGTGAGCTCATGAAGTGGTGATTGTTATTCCCTTTGCAAGTCACTGTTGCACTCTTCTTCAGTCCCTGTGGGAACTCAACATTCTGTTAACTTAAAAACTTAGCTGACTTATATGAGAATTTAAACAAAATTTATCTTGAGTTAGTTTATTTCTTTTTGTTCCAATTATTAACTTAATTGAGCCTGAACTCAAGATGATACTTTTGACCAGAGTTTGGGTACAGAAAGTCACTTGCAATTTACTTTGTTTCATTAGCTAAACATAAACTTCCACTTATGAAGCTTGCCAGCTTATAAAATCGGAGCTATTTTCTTCATAATTGTATCATATATGAAATTAGATATTTCCATGTAAAGTTTTAGGGAAGGTTTGCGAGATGTCTTTGGATATCTTCTTCTATTTGCTTATAAAATGTAGTGGTGATTTCATGATTCAAAATTCATTGATTCTTATTTTTAAAATTAATTTCCTCTTCAGTTAGACTTCCTATGCTAATGAATTATTTTCTTTTTTGTGGGTTAAGCATTATTATGAAACTTTATTGTATACTTAATAAAATAAAGCAGAAGCACACAGATCTGTGTGTGTAGGTAATGCATTTGTTTCCTGCTCATTCCTAAATTTAACTGTAGCCCATGATTTAAGCATCTATTTCATTAGCTAAAATTACTAAATTTACATTAATTGTTGAGATAGCCAGTGTAGTGAAGACAGTAAGGACTCTAGAGAAGGACTTCCTTACTTGCTCACATCCCAGCTTTATCACATATTTGTAGGATAGAACATTGGAAAAATTAGGTGAAAATCCCAAAAGGTTACAATCTTCATCTATAAATGAGGAAAAAGATAAATACTACATAGGAATATTATGAGAATTTAATGAGGCAATAAATTTTAAGTGCCTGATGTTATTTATGATTGGTGTAAAAAAAACCTCTCTATTATTCATCGTCCTTTGTTGAAAGTTCTAACAAGCTGTGAAATAAGTATTCTAAAGCAAGTACAAAGAAAAGATACCTAGAAAATGTACAGAAAAAACAAAAACTTGCTTCTGAATGATCATTTAGTTACAGTAGTTGAACTGAATACTGTCTTTCTCACATTTCTGCAAATAATTTTGGTAGAATTATTAACTCCATAAATGTATTCAATTTTAAAATTAGCATTCTGTGGTATTTAAACTATATATTGTATATATTCTAAACATACATTATATATATCCTGCATTATAAATGGATATATTTTATATATTTATATAAATACATATATATTTATATCAGAATATATATATTCTAGTATGTATTATTTATGTTTTTAGAATATATACATTTGGATACATTTAGATATAGTTAGATAAGTATATTTATATAAGTATAAATATATATTTACATATTTATTAAACAATATATGTTTATATGTATTTAGATATAATATATATTTAGAATATATTATATGTTTAGAATATATATATATATATATATGAGTTTGGATACACATACACACACACACATATCCAAACTCACCAAATTGTATACATTAAGTAGGCACAGTTTTTATATGTAAATAAATATACTTACACTAAATCTGATAAACACTGCCAATTAGTAATTATTCAGAGTGAGTATAGTAGAAACGTACTTTTTTAAAAATTATTTTATTGTTGTTCAATTACAGTTGTCTGCATTTACCCTCCCCCCACCCCACCCCAGGCAAACCCACCTCCCTCCCCTGCTTCCCCCCTCCCCCTTGGTTTTGCCCATGTGTCCTTTATAGCAGTTCCTGAATACCCTTGTCCCCCTTCTCCCCTTCCCCCTCGCCTCTGATTACTGCCAGAATGTTCTAAACTTCAATGTCTCTGGTTCTATTTTGTTTCTCTGGTTGTATTTTGCTTGCTTACCTCACAAGCGTCTTGGCTGTGACTGATCTGAAATCCCCGGTAGCTGATCTGGCCTCGGTACCTTCGCTCCTGAGTCCTCATACAAAACCTTTTAACATTTCATATAGTAGAGGCTGCATGATGATGTACTCCTTGAACTTGACCTTATCTGAGAAGCACTTTATCTGCCCTTCCATTCTAAATGAAAGTTTTGTTGGATAGATTATTCTTGGTTGTAGGCCCTTGCTTTTCATGATTTGAAATATCTCTCTCCAACCCCTTCTTGCTTGGAAGGTCTCCTTTGAGAAATCTGCTGGCAGTCTTATGGGGATTCCTTTGTAGGTAACTGTCTCCTTTTCTCTTGCTGCTTGCAAGATTTTCTCCTTATTCTTAATCTTGGGTAAGGTAATTATGATGTGCCTTGGTGTGTTCTTCTTTGGGTCCCACTTCTTTGGGGTTCTCTGAGCTTCTTGGATTTCCAGGAAGCCTATTTCCTTTGCCAGATCTGGGAAGTTTTCCTTCATTATCTGTTCAAAAATACGTTCAATTTCTTGGTGTTCCTCTTGTCCTTCTGGCAGCCCTATGATCCGGATGTTGGGTCATTTATAGATGTCTCTGAGGTTCCTGAGTCCCTCCTCATTTTTTTGAATTCTTGTTTCTTCCTTCTGGTCCACCCCCTTGGTTTGAGTCCCAGCTTCCTTTTTTTCTCTATTGGTTCCCTGTAAATCTTCCTCCATTATCTTTATCATATTCTTCATTTGTTCAATTATTTGCGTCCACCTGTCTTCCAGTTTTGTTAGCATTTTGATTACCAGCGTTTTAGACTGAGCATCTGATAGGTTGACTATGTCGTCATCCATTAGTTGTAATTTGTTCTGATCTTTCATTTTAGCCATTTCATTCTTTTTATCTCAGTGCACTTGTCGGCTCGCCAGTGCCGGCAACCTGGGTCACTTTTTGGGTGACATTGCCTCTGGGGGCGGGGCCTGGGAGGAAGCAATGGCTACTGCCGATCACTGCTGGCTCCCGTCACCCCTCTGCTCCCCAGTTCCCCACCGCCGTTTCCACCAGTCTAGGCTCTGCTGGCTCCCACTGGCCTCTCCGGAAACGCCTCCAGTTTGCGGGATTCACCCGTCATTTGGGGTCGTGCCCTGTTCAGACGCTCGCGGCGTGATTCCCTCCATGCAAACTGCCTCTCACTCCACTCCTCTGCTTGGTTCTTCCCTGCTTACGGGCCTGGATGTTCGTCCTCCCCAACCTCCTGGATGTTGGACTTCACTTCAGTTCGTTTCTGTCTGTTCTGGTTGTTTAATTTTTCGCTACTGCATTCGTTGTTCAGACACTCTGGATGTGCGGTCAGCGAGTGCATCCATCTACGCCGCCATCTTGGCAGAAGTCCTCAGTAGAAACATACTTCAGTGGTCATACATAATAAGCCCACCGATAAGATCATACTCAATCATGAAAAGCTGAAAGCTTTTCCATTAAGGTCAGAAACAAGATAAGGATGCAAATTCTCACCACCTTTATTCAACATAGTACTGGAAATTCTAGCCAGAGCAAGTAAGCAAGAAAAATAAATACAGTAAATCCTCATTTAACAATGGGGTCTATTACTTTAAGCAAAATGACATATAAGAAAACCAATTTACTCTAGGCTGGTTGGTATACACAAGAGTTAAGTTTCTATGGCATCTCATCAATGTTATAATGAAAAGACTTCAAACAAAAGGATGTTATTCAAGTACCTGCTGTGAAAGGCATCCAGATTGGAGAGGAAGAAATAAAATTGTCACAATATGCAGATCACATGATGTTATATATGAAAACCCTAAAAACTCCATAAAAATGGTAGTACTATTAAATGAGTTCAGTGAAGTTGTAGGCTGCAAAATCAATGCTCAAAAAACTGTTGCATTTCTATACAATACTAAAAAAATAACAGAAGGAAAAATTAAGAAAAAAATTTTATTTACAATCTCATCAAAGAAGAAAATATATATGGATAAATTTAACCAAGGAGGTAAAAGACCTGCATATTGAAAATTATAAGACATTAATAAAAGAAATTGAAGGAAACCTTAATAAATAAAAAGTATTCTGTGCTCATGGATTGGAAGAATCAAGATTATTAAAATATCCATAATTCACAAAGCAATCTACAGATTCAGTTTAATCCCTATCAAAATTCCTATGATATTTTTCTGAGAAATAATGAACATAATTTTAAAATTTTCATGGAACCACAAAAGACCCCAAATAACCCAATTAATCTTGAGAAAGAAGAGCTATGTTAGAGACATTACTTCCTCTTATTTCAAACTGTGTATCAAAGCTATAATAATCAAAACAGTATGATATTGGCATAAAAATGCACACATATATCAATGGAAAAAATAGAGATCCCAGAAATAAACCCACACATATGTGGTCAATTTATGACAGTGGAGCCAAGAATGGGGAAAGGACAGTTTTTCAATAAATTGCATTGGGAAAACTGGACTGCCACATCCACAAGAATGAAAGTGGACCATTATCTTGCACCATACACTTAAATTAACTCAAAATGTATTAAAAATTTGAATCTAAGACCTGAAACAATAAACCCCCTAGAAGAAAATAAAGGCAATGTGTTCCTTGACATAAGTCTTGGAGATGATTTTTAGAATCTGAAACCAGAAGACAACTAACCAAGCAAAAGTAAAAAAAAAAAAGTGTAACTACTATAGACTAAAAATCATCTGTACAGCAAAGGAAACCATCAACAATGAAAAGGCAACCTGCAGAATGGGAGAAAATATTTGCACACCATATACTTGATGAAGGGCCAATATTCAATTAAATAGCTAAAAAACAAACCATCCAATTAAGAATGGGTAGAGGATCCAGATAGACATTTTTTTAAAGAATACCTACAGATCACCAACAGTTACATGAAAAGATGCTTAACATCATTAATCATCAGAATAATGCAACTCAAAACCATAATGAGTTATCATCTCACATGTGTTAGAATGGCTTTTATGAAAGTAACAAGACATAAGTGTTGGCAAGGATGTTGAAAAAAGGGAACAGTTTTGTACTGTTGGTAGGAATGTAAATTGGTTCCTCAAAAAATTAATAATATTGGGTTGGCCAAAAGTCCATTTAGTTTTTCTATGAAATAGAAGTCGCATTTTTCATTTTCACCAATAACTTTATTGATTTAGATATTTTGAGTATGTCGGCTGCCTCCCACATGGTAGAACGTTGATTGTTCTCAATTAATGTCTGGATTTGATTGCTATCAACTTCAACAGGTCTACCCAATGGTGGAGCATTGTCCAGTGAGAAATCTCCAGCATGAAACTTTGTAAACCACTTTTGACATGTTCAATCAGTCACAGCATCTTCTCCATACACTGCACAAATCTTTTTTTGTGTCTCAGTTGCATTTTTACTTTTCCTGAAATAATAAAGCATAATATGTTGAAAATGTTGCTTATTTTCTTCCATCTTCAATATTAAAATGACTATACAAAGATTCACCACTTTGTTTTTTTTTTTTAATGCATGCTGATATGACAGCTATCCCAATACAATCTAACACAATTGTTTAGAATGAGGTTAAAGACAGCTAAGCACTACTGGAGCCATCTTACAAACAAAAACAAAGGACATTTTTGGCCAGCCCAGTAGGATATATGATCCTGCCACTCTCCTTTGGGTATTAATCTGAAGGAAGCAAAAACAGTATCTTGAAAAGACATATATATATATATATATATATATATATTTATATATATATATATATACACACACATATATATATACACACACATATACATATATATATATATTCTTGTTTATTGCAGCATTATTTATAATAGCCAAAATACTGAAACAATCTATGATGGCTGAATATATAAAGAAATTGTGATATTTGTATGCACACACACACAATGGAATATTATTCAGTTATAAAAAGAATGAAATCTTGCCATTTGTGACTACATGGATGGACACTGAGTATATTATGAAGTGTCAGAGAAAGACAAACACTGTTTGATCGTTCTTATACATAGAGTCAAAAAAAAAAATACTCATAGATACAAAGAACAGATTGGAGGTTGCCGGAATCAGGTGTGTGGGGAGTGGAAAAATTGGGGAAGGGAATTAAAAATTAAAACAGAAAAATTATGTACAAATGCCAAAATTAATGCAAAATGAAATATAAAGTGTGACTAGACTAATGAAATCAGAAAACTAATGAAAGAGTTCACCTTTCCATAAAAGTAATAAAAATTCTCCAGTCCCAGACTATTTTATTGGTATATACAGGACTCTCTTGAAACAGCATGTTATCTGGAGTACGATTCTTAGTGTTCAGTCATTTCCTGACACCAAAGTTTACTAAATTTTATAATTCCCTCAACATTTATCAAAGTAGAACAATGTCTAGACTTACAATACAGGCAAAATATTCTTGAAAATGTTTTCAGTGAGATAGTTTAAAATTATAATTGCTCACAGACACCAACTAAATAAGAGACTGCTACGCGCATCAGTTTGCTACTGCTGTAATAATATATGTATATTAGAAACAGCTCTGTACCTGCTTCACCTCCAATTCAGTAGTTTATAACAACAAGGTTATTCTCATCATCACAGGTTTGTGGATAAATTGCTATTCAGTTGATCTCCAGGGGTGTCTATTCTGTGGCCCACAGGCCACATGCGGCTCAGTATGGCTATGAGTGTAGCCCAACACAAAATTGTAAATTACTTAAAATCTTTTTTTGCTCATCAGTTTTCGTTATTGTTTGTGTATTTAATGTGTGGCCCAAGACAACTCTTCTTCCAGTGTGGCCCAGAGAGGCCAAAAGGTTGGACACCCTTGATAGCCTGTGCTAACCTTAGTGGCTCTGTGTTAGGCTGTGAGTTGTCTGGGTTTGGTTCCAGACTCACATTTGTTCAGGCTTTGGTCTGGTTCACATATCCCATGCTCCTTGGGATATGCTCTTTTCAAGGTTAAGAAAGGAGTACAGCCCTGGCTGGTAGAATCAGTTGGTTGGAGCATCATCTCATAGACTGAAAGGTCATGGGTTTGATTCCCAGTCAGGGCACATACCAAGGTTGCAGGTCAATCTCTGGTCAGAGCACCTATGAGAAGGCAATCAATCAATGTTTCTCTCTTTCTTTCTTTCTCTTTCTCTTGCCACCCCGCCCCCATCCCTCTGCCCCTCTCTTTAAAAGCAATGAAAAAATATCCTTGGATGAGGGGGAAAAAGGATTTCAAGGGCAAACCCAATGTCCCAAGCATGTTTAAAATTCCTGCTTTTGTCATATCTGCTATTTTTTTTGACCAAATCAAATCATATGGCCAAATCCAATATCAGTGAGCTGAGGAAATATATACTGCTCAGTCTCATGAGAAGTCCTGCAAAGTCATATAGCAAAAGGTACAGATACATGAAGAGAGTGAAAATATAAGAAGAATGCCCCAATCTACTATGGTGTTTGCTAATCTTTTCTTCCTAGGCAAACAATTAAGATATATTTCCCTCGCAGAGAGGTGGCCCTGTGTTACTGAATGATGCCAGTAAAATGTGGACGGAAGTGTCGAACGCCCGTTCTGTGGTTAGGCTCCTATAAAACTTCTTGTCCTGTTCTGCATGATCTCTCTCTGCTCATCTTTTGGCTGGTGGAGAAGTTCTATGCCCTAAAATAATATGCCTGAGTTACACAAAAGAAGGAATCTAGACTCTCATTTTGTAGAATAGAATCTCTATGTAGTCTCACAGTGTTCTATGGAATTAGGGATAAACTTTTATTATGTGAGTCTTCTTAGATTTTTGGCATTATTTGTGATAGTACCCAGATTTCAGTGGATGCACAAGAATATTTCAAGGCATTCTCACACTGAGTTATTTGAAGGAAGTGGCTGGGGGGAAAGTAGAAGAGCTGCGGTAAATTTAATTTGTTAATCAAATTGCACCCCCCCACACACACAAATTAATACACACTATATGGCAAAAAAACCCCAACCAAAATTATAGAAAAGGCTATACAATTAAAAGCTAAATTTTCTTGTCTTCTCCTCAGATATATAAGTATGCTATTGACTTGCTATGTAAATCCTCGAAATATTTTTTTAGTATGTACGCATTCCATATGAGCTGTTGTGCCATGATTTTTGGTGCTGGTATGGATACTGATCCCTATACTTTTAAGAATTGAAGCTAGACCTAAATCTTTTTCATCCACTGCTATATAACTAATGCCAGATGGTACCTTGACAATATCTGAGGTGATGCTGTATGGCGGTACCTATTGTGATGACCAGAATTTATGCTTCAAAGATTCTATGACTTGCAGAAGATACCCAATATCTATCTAACCAAAAATACCATGTTTATTCTAAATGCAACGTTAAAATATTTAAGTTTACTTTGACTTTTTTTCTACGTGGAACCTAATCTGGAATTTTAGAATTTATGTTTTCTGTAGCAAAACGATGCATGATTGCAGGTGAAATTATATAATTTTTGTGAGTAGAAGAACAAGGTTGTACAGTCTGAATCTAAGCTAGTCCATTCACTATTCCATAAGTGTCTTGGGTGAGAGCATATTTCCCTTCAAGTGACAGGGTTTGTGTGCACCTTCACCTCTGACCTTAGTGTACTGCTTAGGAGCCCCAGAGTAGTTTCCCAAAGCAGGAAAACCACACTGTGTGAGAAACTGTGAGAGGTCATTTGTACCACCACATCCAGATGGCTTTGAAATTTTGAAAAAGCTCAGTGTGCAGGCTGTTTGAAATCAAGGGCAGATTTTAAACCATATGGAACTGTTTTAGTCCAGAAAAGTTAAAATTTATAAAGATAAATGATTTAAAAATAAACCCACATTTGGACAGTGGCTAGGGGAGGAGCATTCTTTCAGTTTGGAATACTGTGTTCTTGGCTACTCAATATAAAAATGTGAATCTCTCCTCTTTCCTCCCCCTCTCCTCCCCTTTCTTGGCCTCCTCTGACCCTCCATCACTTTGTTTCCTGCTTGCTTTTTTCTCAATGGGGACTTTATAATTTGTTGTTTACTGTCTCTGATGCAGGGACCTTACTGTCAGGTCTGTTGAAAGACTGCCATGAAAAAGGTCAGCGTAGTCATTTGTTTTTTTATGGAATCTCCTCTCTTTGCTGGCAAAGCCCTAAATTATACCCTTGTTCTGTTAGACAAAGTAACAGACAAAATGGTTGTTTATAACAAGAGAAATAAAACATCATTCAAAAATCCTTTACAGATGTGTTTATTTTACTCTCACCTTTAATCACAAGTAGAATTATTCTTTATTCACAAATATAGTGAATCTAAGCTTTTAGCTGAGCAGTTAGTGGAACATCTACCCAGTAAGCTTTGCTTATGTTGCAGACAGCTACCCTGAGGAGTGATTTGAATTTAAATGTGATTCCCTTATTAGTTTCTGCTAACTGCAAATATCCCAGGCACTTAATTAAGTGGCTGAGTAATGTATGAATGCTCACTTCTGCTTGTCATGCAGAACAAAGTGATGTATTTATATTCCATGCACAATATGAAATTTAATGACACAGGGAACAGTAATTTAGAAAACCTTTGTTTTTATTGTCCTTGTTTTTGCTTAAGCAATTTCTCTGCTTTGTCACAGTTTGGCCAGGACAGGGATTTAAGACTTGGTCCAAATGTTAGCTGCTGGCGGGTGACATTTCCTAATAAACCAGAGGTCTTTGTGCCATCTAATGACTTTCAACATTGGTAGGTTTTCATTAACTATGTTATTTTAGCTTCTGTGCCTTACTTTAATTTTTAATTTAATAGCAGAGAACTATTACTTCACATGGCTACTTAGCCATTGAAACAAAAGGGAAAACATAGATTCTGCTAGGATTTGAGTAAATCCCAGCAAAGTAAACAAATAAAAAAACAACCAATACTGTTTTTTTGAACACTAGAGTATGGGGAGCAAAAATATTGAGGCCAGGTGTCCTGGTAAATGTTTTAGGGAATCTTTTTCATGTCTGTAGGTTTTCTAAAATTAATACTTATTTTTTTACTTCAGGAATCTGAAAAGCCAAAAATTTTTTGGTTGGCATTCAAGATCAGTCCCCAAACCAGGACTCCAGTTTTTGTCTATCCAAATTTCTCTGGATCTCCCCTAAGTTCACATACTACTACTTCAAGTACCTGTAAATTACATGTTAACATTTTGTCTCTTTAAACTGGGATGTGCATATGTTTGGTCATTTGGACAGCTGTTTGCCTCATCAGATGGTGCTATTGTGGTGCAAAGCAGAAGAAATTCATGTCCTCTTATTCCAGCTTCTTTGCTCCATGTGTGAGGTTGAGAGACTTCTTTAATTAGAGTCTCAGCTCTGTCTGTTTTGGAAATCCTAACCTCAATTAGTCGACTCTTTATTTAGACAGTTTCATTTGTTTCCTAATAGACTTAGGTGGGTGGTGAATTGGGTCAAAGATGCAGCATATTAGTTCCTGGTATAAAATGTATTTTGTATCCTGAATTGTGTGCTACAAGAAAGCTGCACCATTCATCTGAACTCTGATTCCTGACTGGACGGGGAGCCCTGTGCAGATGCTGTTTCCTTGCTTTCTCGCATACCTGCATGACTTTTCTCCCAGCTTCAGCCTCACTCCACCCATTCCCACTCTAAGTACGGCTGAGTGGCGTGAGGATGCTGGGCGCTGCTGCTACACGGCTCCTGTCAGAGAAGCCCCCTGCACAGCAAATTCTCGGCAGTGCTGTTTCTCGGTGCCTCAGTAATTACAAACTGCTGTTCTGTGTAAGATGATTCTTGCATCCTGAAAAATTCATAGGTTTATTTCAAATTAGTTCATTTTTACTTTTCTGCCCATGTTATCAAAACTCCAATTTTAGGTGTGTTGACAGGTCTTTGAGCAACAGAGTGGGGAAACACTGGAAAGGGGCAAAAATGCCAGGAGTTGTTCTGATCTAATTTTCCATGCACCTGCATTTGATGGGCTTTGTCTCTCTGGCTCTGAAATCAAATCTTCTGTCTTAGCCCCTTTAGCCACTGTGACCTCACCATATGCCCCTGACTGGAGAGAAGCCCAGGTTGGCTGCTTGTGATCAGAGTACACATATGTTGCAGGAAGGGACCCTGGAAGGTTGCTGACAGTACTCTGTTAGCCAGCAGTCCCTTTAAAGAAAAAAAAAAAAGAGATGCTCTCTTATGCCCGCTTTATCTGCTGCAGACTGTCTTCATACTCTAGCTATAAAAGTTACCATTGCAACTTACCTTTACCCCCCAGCTACAGGGCTCAGCTGGTGGATCTTATCCATCTTGCCAGAGAAGTAGACTCCTTTTTTTTCTTTTCTTTGTATAAAAAGCAGCATTTCTCAATACTCAACTAATCAACTGTGACAAACCCTGTTTGACTGCTCACTTCTCCAGTGAGACTTCCAGCTTTTAGGCATCAAAATTAGTGACACTCTCTTCTGGGTGGGCCAGTTTGTTTCTCAGTGACATGAGAGCGTTGCCTGAGGTGTGCACTGGGTGAAACTTGTCAGTTGAAATGTAATTTTACTCTTTTGATGGAGTTTCCAACTAGTTACTACAAGCTGGAGAAACTAGAAATATATATCCCACTCTGTCTGTCCTCTTAATCACATTAGATTTTTTTTTATTTGAACATCTGAGCATACCCTGAGAACAAAATTATCAGGCTATGAGAGATACTTGTTCATACATCCATCTGGTGATTAAAGCCGAAATCCTAGCCATAGTACCTTTCTAAATGTCATCTAGTCTAGGTTTGAACACTTTCAGAACTAAGAGACTCATCTTATTCAAAAGCAGACAATTCTGTCTTTGGTTAATTCTGTTATATAGGTTACCCCTTCTCTACCACATACAGATACACACACACTGAGCCCTTGTCACCACGAACAAAAGGTGGCTGCCACCAATCCAATGCCAACAAGAGTCCCCATCTGGGGTGAATTAAAAAGAGACACTTTATTAAGGTGAACAGTTTGCAAATCAGGGAAACACAGCCTCTGGTGGAAACTGAAAGTGTGCTTCACCAAGACAAATGGGAGGCCTGCTTTTAAAGGGAAAGTTCTCCCCTGTCACCAATTAGTCTATATTATGTAAATAAGGAATCCAAATTTTTACAGTCTGATTGTTTCAAATAGCATTGTCCTTGTTGGTCAGAATCATGCCTTTTGACTGGTCATTATGGAGCTGTTCTGATTGGTCAGTAAATATGCAAATGAGGATAGAGTTCATGTCTGATTGGACAGTACAGGTCTTAGTCCATTGGTTGAAAGATGATTCCAAGACCTCCTTTATGAGAGTTGGCTCAGATGGCAGGAATACAGTGAGCAATTCAATCTGTCAATTTTTCCTGAAGTTCAGAATTCATGGGAGACTCCTGTCAGCAATGGCTGCTTGACTCTGATTATGAATTTGAGCCCAATTAACTACAAAGAGTCCTTCATCAGGTACATTCCTTCCTGGGGTCAACACCACTAAATTACCTCAGTCCTTTACTTGATTTGTATAGTTTGGGGCATAGATGCATGTGGATTATTTTTTATTTTTGCTGAAATTCAGCTTCCACTTCTCATACCAGCCTATCAACATTTTCTTATCTTAATCTGGTGCCTAATACATATATTTATTTCTTTCCCCTTTATTTGAAATCTGCAGTGTAATTACCACGTGTATACCGACAGGCAGTGCACTGGTACTTACGTGCCATTACAGCAGAGTTGAGCCTGGGTTCCTGCCTGGCACTGCTGTATAAGCAGCTGTCAAGGAGCTCATTACTAGACCTCTCTAGGTCTAAGGTTTTTTGATTTGTTTTATATGGTAAAATTTATATATATATTTCCTCCAAAATTAGTATAATCTCAATATTTTAACAAAAAGATATATAGGGTGGAACAAAAGTAGGTTTACAGTTGTTCATATGGAAATTAGTACAATAATTAATAAATAATAATACAATAATAACTATTATTTTCACAACTGTAAATTCCACACTGTACAAGATAAGTTTTGAATCATTTTCCAAAATGTTGTCCCACCAGGACCAAGTAGTCATTTTTTTAAAACCCACTTTATGAAAGTATGATTGACCTGTTTAATGTATACAATTAGATGAGTTTGGGGATAAATGTACACCTTTGAAACAAACCATCACTGCCATCAAGGCCATAGACTTATTCATCACTTCCCAGTGGTTTTCTACCATTCTCTTTATTATGTTATTAATTTTTTAGAGTTTTAATATTTTTATGTATAAGAAATGGAGATGATGATAGTACTATTTCAAAGAGTGGTTTTCAGGACTACAGATACGTGGTAGAAAAGATGCTTTGCAAAGTGTTTTGCACATCACTAGGGTTTAATAAATTACATTATTAATTATTGTTATTACTTTCTATTCTGTATTCAAATTGAGGACAAAAATGTTTATTTGGAATGGAACAAAGCCAGGCTTTCTTAATATATGTCTAGATGTTTCTCAGGTTGGTGTGGATCAATTTAGTAAAATATCTGGGCACACTTTTTTCATTAGGATCATAGCTAGTTGCACTGGCATCCAGGTTATTTTTCTCCATTTTTCTCATGTGGTTATCCTGAGAGAGTTACTCAGTCTACTATTAAGACATACAAGATAAGAAAGACTTAGTATTTGTTTTCTGTGAACCTAGATTATTAGGACTCACCTCTTTTTGTTTTTTAATCTAAGTATTCCTTTTATGAAGTCCCCTGTAGTATTTTCTCAGAAATATTTCAAACAGAATCTATTTAGTTTCCATTTTTGAAAATGTTAACTACATTGTCCATCTCCACTTTTCTATTTTCTCCAGTATTCATCTATGGTCACCTACCATGCCAATGATCTGCTGCTTTGCAAGTGCTTTCTCTACTCTGGTAGGCATTCTTTAAGCTTCTCTTCCATGAATGTTGAGAGCTGTTAAACTAATTTAGCATTGTTAAATGATGAGAGAAAATCTACAACAATTTTACTTCAAAACCCAGACTTGTGTCTCTTTAAAACCTAAGATTCAAAGAAGTGATTCAATAAATGTTCAGAAATTGAAAACATTTTTAGGGATGCTCAGGACACATATGTTTAAGTACTATTTGTGTAGTACTTCATTAACTATTGGGATATAACACAAAGTGGGAAAAATTTGTTGAACAGTATGTTCCAGGTATTGTTTGAGCTCATTTTATAAATAAACCTTATTTTATTTGCTTTTCAAAACAACCTCACGATGTAGAGTGACATGATTGACACTTTATACAAGAACAAAGTGAATTTCCGCGAGATTAAATGTTCTTGCTCAAGACATTCATAGTAAGTAGAGAGCAGAGTCTGGATTCAAATTAAGGTCTCACAGATTTCATTTGGCTACTACATACTTGTGAAAAGTGTATGTTTCCTACAAATGAATCAAATGCTACATAAGTGAAAATTGGATATTTCATAAATTAGTACCTGTAGTCAATTTCACTTTTAATAAATGCTATAGGGATAGCATACTGAATATGCAAAATATTTTCAGGTAGAAGCTATCGAGAATCTAACATATATATATGAAATGTCCGTCTTTTCCTGGCCTTTTGAGATAACTCTGGCTTAGGGAATTAAAATGGTGTGGTGGTGGTGGTAACGATGGCAGTGGTGGCGAATGTTTTAAAAGAAAATGATGTACATCAGAGTGTTCAAGTTTAAAATCGGTTTAAGTTGACTGAAACCAACCAGACTAAACAACATAGAAGATTGGTTAGTGTTGTGCTAATTCATAATATGAATGAAGTTATTTTACCCTAAATTCCAGCTTTGAATAATTAGAGGACAGGTCAAATTCAGAATTATGAATGCCACAGGAATAAGTACAAACAAAATTTTATCTAAGAAAGCTGTACCTTTATTACTCGAATCTGTCTGTTGGAGAGTGAAAAATGTTAAAAGGCTGTCTTACCTGATAGTTTAAATATACTTTACACCCCTGACAAATCTCTGCAGAAATCTCACTAATCACATATTGTCAAAAGAAAAAGCAATACTGGCAACCCTACTTTTTCCCTCTTCTTATGATGCAACACTCTATTTCTTGGAGCATCTTTATGTATAATCCAAGTGTCTGGTCTTATTTAACATTTATATACATATATATTATAATACACCAGACTAAAATTGCTAATGCGTGCCTAGTGTTAGCATTTTAGCATGATTCTAATGTATATTTACATTTGATGACACAGGAGTGACCTCACATTGCTACAGAGAAACAAGAGGCTGCTCCCCAAGGTGTGGAAGAGATTGAAGATTTTTAAGTGAGTTTGACTGTTCCTGCAGATTAAAGGTTACCTCTGGAATTGAAAATTCAGTCAAGTTCCAAGTAAAGGACTCAGTGTTTTTAAAAGATAAACTGAGGTATACTAAAATTTTGAAGAGTTTATTTGAGCAATCTTTGATTCATATAAGGCAGCACCAAACTGAAAGTGATCGTGAGCACTCCAGAACCGGAGTTGGGAGAGGCTTTTATGGAGTAGATGCAGAAACAAAGCAAGGAAATTCTTTTGATTGGCTACTGCTTAAGCAGTTGCCTTATATGGGAAAGCCTATTGGCTGTTTGTGATTGGTCGTTCTTAAGTTTTATTTTCTCACACACAACTGCATTGACTCTGGCTTAGGTTTCGTGTGCTTACTAGGCTACCAAAGCATTAGTCACTTCAGTCTAATGGCCTCCCTGTTTAAAAACTTTAACAATGTGAGTCTCTGGGGAATACTCTCATTGCTGCTTCTCATACCTTTCTTTTTTTTTTTTTTTAACTATATTTTATTGATTATGCT
>PVJI01014224.1:0-44979 GCA_004026765.1 Micronycteris hirsuta
CCCAGTGACCCCTTCCCTCTGAAGCAGTCTCCCTACCGGTTGATCTTTCAGTTTTATGCGCAGTCCTGGTTTCCAATCTTCTCTACTCTGGAATACAACTGGGTGATCGCTCTGCTCCTTAGAAAATCGGCCCGATATCCCGCCAGTGGGCCGGAGAATAGCGATCACGCTTCTCCCTTCTCCGCCGCCATCTTTCTCCCTTTTTCCCCAGATTAAATTCTTTAAGGAAGAGGTAGAAAATTCTCATGACTCCACAGGGTCTCCATGCCTTCTGCTCCAAACAAGCCACATGACAGCTCTATTAATATTTTTGAATGAATAGATAAATGGTTAGAGACCTCCCTCCTGCCCTCTAGTCTCTATTTTATATAAATGCTCCCTGAATAGAACTCACTCATTTTTTATAGAGCTTTAGGGTTTTTGTACAAAATTAAATAGGCAACTATACATCCACAAAAAAGCGAAACACATAAATTTGGGCTAAATAGTAGTACCAAAATTTCACCGAGAAAAGAGGACTATTTAAAATTCTCAACTGTGCTAATAATGATTCTATTTGTCTTCTGTTTTGTTTATTTAAAAATAACATCATTTTTTTTCTCATTTGGATGCCTATTATTTCTTCTGTCTGATTGCCATGGCTAGGACTTCCATTACTACGATGAACAAGAGATGTGAAAATTGATGTCCTTGTCTTGCTCCCAATCTTAAAGGGATGCTTATACTTTTTGCCTGTTGAGTATGATGCTGGCAGTGGGTTTGTCATACATGGTCTTAATTATGTTCAGGTATGTTCCCTCTATTCCCGCTTTGCTGAGAGTTTTATCATAAATGGGTCTGGACTTTACCAAATATTTTTCTGCATCTATTGATATGATTATGTAGTTTTTAGCCATCATTTTGTTTATGCGTTGGATCATAATTATTGATGTGCAAATGTTGTACCAATGTTACATTCTCAGAATAAATCCTACTAGATCATGGTGTATGATATTTTTTATTCATTGTTGTATTTGGTTTGCTAATATTTTGTTGAGGATTTTAGCATCTATGTTCATCAGGGATATTGGCCTATAATTTTCTTTTTTTTTTTTTTTTGTGGTGTCTTTATCTAGTTTTGGAATTAGGATAATGCTGGCCTCATAAAATATGCTTAGGAGTCTTCCCTCCTCTTGATTTTTTGGAAACATTTTGAAGAGGAGAGGTGTTAGCTCTTCTCAGACTATTTGGTAAATTTGCCCGTGAAGCCACCTGACCCAAATGTTTAGGGAGTTTTTTTATGACTGCTTCAATTTCACTAGGTGTAATAACTCCATTCAGACTCTCTGATTCTTCCTGATTTACTTTTGGAAGATTGATGTTTCTAGGAGTTTATATTGTCCAGGCTGTCCAATTTGTTGGCATATAGTTCTTCATAAAATTTTCTTACACTCCATTTTATTTCACTTGTGTCACCAAGAAACTACTAGAACTGATAATGAATTCAGTAAAGTAACAGCTTACAAAATGAATATCCCAAAAGTAGTTGTATTTTTAAATGCCAATAATAAACTATCAGAAAGGGAACTTAAGAAAACAATGTCATTTACAATTGCTTTAAAAAGAATTAAATACCTAGGAATAAACCTAACCAAGGATGTAAAAGACCGGTACTCAGAAAATTATAAGGCATAGAAGAAAAAAATGGAAGAAGATACAAATAAGTGAAAACATATTCTATGTTCATGTATGGGAAAAAATTACATCATTAAAATGTCCATACTACCCAAAAGCAACCTCTAGTTTCAATGTAATTCCTATTAAGATACCATGGCATACTTCACAGAACTAGAACAAATATTACAAAAATATGGAACCACAAAAGGCTTTCTTTTTTTTTTAAGATTTTATTTATTTATTTTTTAGAGAGAGGGGAAGGGAGGGAGAAAGAGAGGGAGAGAAACAGCAATGTATGGTTGACTCTCACATGGCCCTCACTGGGGACCTGGCTTGCAACCCAGGCATGTGCCCTGACTGGGAATCGAACCAGGACCCTTTTGTTCCCAGCCTGCGCTCAATCCACTGAGCTACACCAGCCAGGGCTAAAAGGCTTTCAATAGCAATAGCAAACTTGAGAAAGAAGAACAAAACTGGAAGAATCACACTATGTACTATCAAACTATTCTGTAAGGTCATAGTGATCAAAATAACATGATACTGGTATAAAAACTAACACATATATTAATAGGACAGAATAGAGAGCGCAGAAATAAACCCATGCCTTCATAGTCAGTGTTTGACAGAGGAAGCAAGCGCATACATGGGCTAAAGATAGTTTATTCAATAAATAGTGTTTGGAAAATTGGACAGATAGGTGCAGAAAAATGAAACTAGACTACTCTCTTATGCCCCACACAAGAATAAATTCAAAATGGATTAATGATTTGAATGTTAGACCCAAAACCATAAAAATCATAGAAGATATCATGGGCAGTAAAATCTTGGACATTACTTAAAGCAATGTTTTATCTGATATATCTCCTCAGGCATGGCAAACTAAATAAAAAATAAATGGGACTACATCAAAGTAAAAAGTTGTTGCTCAGCAAAGGATACTATCAACAAAATAAAAAGAAAACCCACAGAATGGGAAAATATATTTGCCAATACATCTGATAAGGGGCTACATCCAAAATTTATAAAGAACTTATAGAACTCAACACCAAAAAAAAAAAAAAAATCCAAAAAACAATCCAATTAAAAATATGGGCAAAGGACCTGAATAGACTCTTCTCCAAAGAGGCATACAAATGGCCAATAGACATGAAAATATGTTCAAGGTCACTAATCATTGGATAAATGCAAATTAAAACCACAATAAGATATGACCTCACACCAGTCAGAATGTCTATCATCTGCAAGTAGTGCTATTATCTACAAATCAGCAAATGCTGATGACAATGTGGAGAAAGGGGAACACTTTTGCACTCTTGTTGGGAATGCAGATTAGTACAACCACTGTGGAAAGCAGTATGGAGATAGCTCAAAAAATTACAAATGAAACTGCCCTATGATACAGCAGTTCCTTTCTGGGAATTTATCAGAAGAAACCTGAAATGCTAATTTGAAAGAATATGATGTCTCTCCGGAAAAGTCCAACCATTGTTAATATAACAGGAACAGTTTGCACAACATTGATGCAACCTGGCAGCCAAAGAGAGTGGACTGGAAGCGCATACATGATCAATGACAACTTCATTTTATGAGTCAGTGGGAACAGTGGGCATTGTTGAGTGAAAATGTGTATTTGTGGCCATTGCATTCAAAGTGACTGAGTGAGTAGAGCAATGAATCTGCACCAAATTTTGTATTAAGCTTGACTATTCCTCTGTGGACACTATTTGAATAATTCAGAAGGCCACAGCTATGGTCAACTGGTGATTGGCAGATTCATCACAACAACATGCCTGCTCATGCACCACCTCTTGTGCAGAGCTTTTTGGCAAAACATCAAATCATCCTAGTGATCAGCTCCCCTACAGCCCAGATATGGCACCCTGTGACTTCTGGCTTTTCCCAGAACTAACATCACCTTTGAAGGGGAAGAAATTTTAGACCATCTATTAGATTTAGGAAAATATGATGGGGCAGCTGATGATGACTGGGAGAACTGTGTGAGGTCTCTAGGTGCCTACTTTGAAGAGGACTGAACCATCATTGTCCTATTATCAATTTTTCTTGAATCTTGTATGTTCTTCAATAACTGTCTCCATTTTTCATAGTGCATGGCTGGATACTTTCTGGACAGACCTCGTATAAGCACCCTTATGTTCATCGCAGCATTATTTATACTCACTAAGATTTGGAAGCTGCTCAGATGTCCACCAGTAGATGAGTGTATGAAACAACTATGGTACATTCACACAATGAAATGCGCTCTTGGACGTAAAAAAGAAAATTTTGCCCTTTGCAAACAGGATGGACCTGGAGAACATTATGCTAAGTGAAATAAGCCAGTCAGAGAAAGCAAAATGCCATATGATTTCACTCATGTGATGGACCCTAATGAAAAAACTGAACTAACAAATAGAGACAGACTCATAGGGAGAGAGCAGGCTAACAGCTCTGGAGAGGGAGGTTAGAATGCGGAGGGGTTGAGGAACAAAGGAAAAAGGACTCATGGATGTGGACAACAGTGTGGTGATTGGGATGGGAGGGGAATAGGGTGATAAATAGTAATGGAAAAAGTACAGTAAAAATTAAAAATAATAATATATCATGAGTTAATAATAAGATATTCCATTCAAAGACGTCTCGGAAATAGCATTTCATAGGTAAAAGAAAGCCAGATTCTAAGGTCAGATGACATTTTTTGCATCCATGGATTTTGGTATATTATTTATGAAGCTGAGAATCATTACAGCACAATGTTTTAATTGTGGTATTTCTTGAGGGATGCTTGATGATCCATATTTGCTGTATGATCAATTGTAGGGCTGTAATGGGCTCCTTCTTGCTCATAGTAAGTGTATGACAAAATTTTTTGCATTACAACTTGATTTTAAATACTCAGCAGTCATAAATTTGTAAAAGACACACTAAATTGTAAGATGATGCTTTGTGGTTATTTTAAAAAAAACCTGTTGAAAAGAAAACATAAAACCAGAAGCATTCATCAGTATTCCACTTTGATAATATTTATTTGTCACTCTCAATCAAAACATACACACAATGATTCAGAAATGTAGTTGACAAAAGAAAGCCCTTTTAGAGAATTAATTTCCTGGCAGTGCACTTAATAAGTAGTGTGTGTGTGTGTGTGTGTGTGTGTGTGTGTGTATACACACACATACATATATATGAGTATGTATATATGGGTAATGTATATATACATATATACACACATTATATATATAATAAAGAAGTATAAATTACACTCACAATTTTTATTGGTGCTAGTAGACAGAGAAATAGAAGCTTAAGATATCTAATAATTTGGCTAATAAGGCATTGAAGCAGACATTTTATAAAACTTTATAGAATTCTAGGAATCAACCTAGATTTCTGTATAAGTTAAATTAAAAGTAAAGAGAAATTTACTTTGAATAGGCCAATATGTAAATAATAAATTCCTTTCTACTAAATGTATATGTTTGGCTAATTCATCATTAAATATTTGTCAGCTTATTTTTTTATTTTTTTACTACATTTTTTTAAGGAAGATACAGAACAGATAATTCCTTTCCAAAGACTAATTGAAATATACAGTCCCATTTAAATAATTATCAGATATCTTTTATTTTATTTTAAATTAGTTTTTAGTTATATTTATTTTTAGAGAGAGAGGAAGGGAGGTTAAAAAAAGGGAGAGAAACATTGATGTGAGAGAGAAATATCAATCAGTTGCCTCTCATACCTGCCCCAAATGGGACAAAACCAGCAACCTAGGCAAGTGCCCTGACCAGGAATTGAACTAGTAACCTTTCACTTTGTGGGAGGTCATCCAACTAAGTAAGCCACACTGCTTAGGGTTAAGATATGCTTTTAAAACTTTTGAATAATTCCAGAAATCCTCCATATGTAAAGGAATGATTCTTGTTGCAGCAATCTTAACCCAGACATTTTGAAGGTTGTACCATTTCCTCAAAAAGAAAAATAAAGCACTAAATATCTGAGTCATGGAGAGGACTATATGTCATTTATGTTTCCTTATTGTGATTTTTTTGTATTTGTCAGATTTTTAAATGTTATAATGAGTTATTTTAATATTAAGGGAAGATTTAATGTGTCAATAAATAAATGATTGTTATTAAAGAGAGAAGACAAATGTTCATTTTGAAGTCCAACTAAAGATTTCAGCTTACTTTTCACTGTATGAAGTCAGTGTTGCCAATATTTTCTTTTCCTACACATCATAACAAATCCATTTAATTTCTTTTTTCTTCTCCGAGAATTCTTCTCTAGATAAAAACAGTTTTGGCTGCTGATCTTGGGAAGTGAATCGTTTGAAGATGTCTTCAGAGCCAGATCAGGGATTCCGAGATACGCTGCTATGGTGATTTGCCCATCAACCTGAGCACTGCCATATATATATGTGCATGTGTGTGGTGTCACCATCATCTATCTATACACACAGAGACAGAGGGAGAGGAAGAAGATTATAAGCAATTGTCTTACATAGTTTCGGAGGCTGACAAGTCCTAATATCTGTAGCGTGAGTTGTTCAAGTCCCAAGGCCAACAAGCTTAAAACCCAGGAAGAAGTGATATTTCAATTTAAATTTGAAGGTAGGAAAAAGCTAATTTCTGGCTACCCAGTGACCCTATCAAATTAGTATACAAAATTATCCACCAGAAATGCCTTCCTGTATTACTACTATTGCATTAAACCAGATGCCTAAAAATACATGTAATTTTCTTGCCTTTTAATATAGTAAATCAATAGTTTGTAGAAGTTAGGGTTTAATCATTGCTTAAATTCCCAATAGCACCTCTAAAATATAGCATGTGGTTGTGATGTTTTCTTTGTGGATAAGAGTTTTTTCTGATGTTCCATTTTCTATAATTTATTTTTTTTGTCTCTTCAGGTTTTCTTTCTTGACTAAAAGTAAGTTAATGTATTAGTCTTTTAAAGAACTAGCATTTGATTTTGTTGATCCATTGAAATAAGTTTCTTCAAATTTTTTCATGAAATAGATCCATGATCTAAGCTGCGCGTGCCTAGGGTGCAGCGTCAGCAAACCAAAACTTGGTTAACTTTTGTGTCCCTGTAAATGCTCCGCTTGACTAGAAATGCAGTCAGCCAATTCCTAAACGCCAAGCCAATTCTGGGCTTTCTCACCCAAAACAAGGTTGATTGTGTGGCCCCAGACAGTCAGATATTTTCTACTTGTCGTTTTCTTGTTCTTTATTCTTTACCCTGGAAAAACTTTCTGCTCCATTTTGCTGTTCTGGAGACTGACATGTGAAATGTTAAGTAGAGTTCATTTGTATCACCTAAACAGTCATCTTTAATAAGTTTTAAACAATAGTACCTATTTTTGCTATCCATTTCATCAGTTTCTGCTTTTATTTTTTTCTTTTTTATTTTCTCTTTGGTTTCCTGTGTTGTTTTTAAATCGAACCCTTAGATTACTAATTTAATATCTTTTTTTCCCTTTAGTACTCTTGGTTCATTTCTCAAGTTTTTATAGCTTTTCATTTTCACTAGGATTTGAATATTTAATGATTTACATTGTGATATTTATGTACTTTTGAATTGTTTAGAATTTTTTAGAAGCCTAATTTTAAATTATGAAATAAGGTTTCTTTTCTGTTATTTGTATGAGAGAAAGCTAAACTGCTACACACAGAAGTCAGAATTTAGTGTTTCCACACAATAGTGACTCTCCTCATACTCAGTGGGGGTCAGTGAATTCTTCTCCACACGGTGGTCATCTGACAACTTCTTCTCCTTCCATCTTCTGCTGCGGCTGTCTTTAGGGCCAGGTCTTAATTTGTCTTCAGGCAGCAGAAGCAATGGAAGCATGGATAAGTGTTCATGGCCAGGTCTTTTTATGGCATTTGTTAGCTATGCTCACATTTCATTGCAGACTTATTTAGATTCCTGGCTGCATCCAACTGCAAAGGTTAGGAATGCAGTTTGTTGGGCATCTAATGAAGGGGGAAAAGATTTAAATGGAAGCCTAGCTAGCAGTATTGAAGTATTTATGGCCATTTTTTTTTCCTTTTTCTCCAGCGCATATGGTCAATATAATTTAAATAATTAATATAATTTAAATAATTCATTAACAATTGTTTTGTAGTATAATGTTCAAAATTTGTAAATGTTCTACATTTGTTTCTTGAAAAAGAATACTATTATATTGTTATGAAAGGTTATTTATGCCTCTATGAAGTTCAGTTTATTTTGATATCTAAATCTTCTATGTAATTAGTTTGAAAATAATCTCTCTCAATGAATGTGAGTTTGTCAATTTCTCCATGGTAGTCTCTCAATGTATACTTTTCCTTTGTATTAAACTTATACATTAGGAGCAAACGTGTTCTATTTCACTTTGTCATTCTGAAAAATACTTTCAAGAGAAATTCATTAGCCTCTTTACTCTCCATTTTAATTTGTTTAATTCCCCTTTTGTCAACTATTGATAATGCTGCATAAGATTTCTTTTGGTTAGTATGTATGTGCTTTATATTTTTCCATTCTTTGCTTTCAAAATTTGTTTCATTGTGTTGATGTATTAAATAGAAAACAGGTTTTTTATTTTAATGCAATTTAAGGATTTATGCTTTTTTCAAAGTAACTTTTATGAATTAAAAAAACATTTTTTTTAAACTTTTTTTTTTTTTTAAAGATTTTATTTATTTATTTTTAGAGAGAGGGGAAGGGAGGGAGACAGAGAGGGAGAGAAACAGCAATGTATGGTTGGTTGCTCCTCACATGGCCCTCACTGGGGACCTGGCCTGCAACCCAGGCATGTGCCCTGACTGGGAATCGAACTGGGACCCTTTGGTTCCCAGCCCGTGCTCAATCCACTGAGCTATACCAGCCAGGGCAAAAAAAAAGAAACAAAAAAAAAAACATTTTGATTATTACTTCATGTAGACTATTGCCTACCACTTATTATGTACCTATTTGTGTTTTCAAATATTAGGATTATCTGGGTTACTCTGTTTTTGCTTCCTATTAAAATGGTTTCATATTTTATTTATCTCACTATCTACATTTGGATTTTGTGTCATTTACATTTTACTTATATTGTTTTAGTGTATATACTTATATTTTAACACGTTTACTTGACTTTAAAAATCTATAATAAATCAATCATGATCTCTTTCTTCAGCTAATAAAAGTGTATTAGAAAACTCAAAATTTCTATCTTGTTTCTCTCATATTACATGAGAAAGGTTTACTGTTTTGTTAGCAGAGGTAGTTAGTTATTAACAAAAGAAGAGAGCAAAGGGAATCAGAGATTAAGAAGCCCACTTGTTTCACCAGGAAGCTACAGCTACACACACTTCCCAGGGGATGGCAGGATTGTCCCTCCACGGGGATTAACATCCCCCATAGAGAGCAGCCTGCCCTCTTGTATCAAATGGGTAGGAAGTGGAGGCTGCGAAAGGAGAAATAAGCACAAATGCGGGAATCAAAATGGCACAGGGGGCGGTGGGTGTATTTCCTGCAAAGGAAATAGATTTGTCAGGGGGTAGACCCATCAAACACCAGGGAAAGCTTGGGAGGTTGATTAATTATTCTGAAATAGCCTCTGGTCCCTTCCAAGCTCAAGATAATATAACCCCATGGAACAAAGCATGCTCGTGCTCTCTCTCTCACTGGGTGAAACACACTCACACTGTGTGCTGTGTGTTCCTTCTTTACAGTAATCATGTGATCTTAGCAGCTGTGTACTGCTGGCAGCTTGAATTACAAATGCAGGCTCCAGGAAGTAACCTAGGTATAGCAGTATAGCAATGGATATCAGCTGGAAACAGTGCTAAACTATGTGGGCAAGACAGGGACTGAGAGCGCTTAACAGCCGTTTGGGGCCTGCAGGAGACTGCTTGGGCTGCAAAGGACTGGGCTTTAATATGGTTTAGAATCTTTGGACATTGGCCCTATTTCTGGCCCTGATTTTCCATGGTGGGATGGCTGGAAATGGGACATTGGAAACCCAGGGGTCGCCTTCTGTTTTCACTCAAATAAGTTTTACCACCAGACCTCATCTGCTTTCGTGGGTCCCTGAATATGCTTTTTTTGTGGCACTGCAATAACTTCCCTTCCACTGACAACAGTTTGGTTTTCACCTCATTTAAAAATTTTCAACATTACCTTTTATTTTTTAATTATACAGTTGCTTCTTATTTTATTTACCATATTTTTTGAATTATAAGATGTACCCCCCACAATTTGGGAGGAAAATGAGGGTACATCTTATAGTCTGAATGTAGCTTACCTGACCATTTATATTTACATTGGTGAAATATTATGTTATTTATGTTATTAAATATTTTACCACATTTTTTGCTTCAAATTTTTTTCCCTATTTTCCTCCTCTAAAACCTAGGTGCATCTTATGGTCTGAAAAATACAGTAATAACACTTTGCCCTGGTTGGTGTGGCTCAGTGGAGTAAGCACCAGTCTGAGAACCAAAGGGTTGCCGGTTCAATTCCCAGTCAGAGCACATGCCTGGGTTGTGGGCCAAGCCCCCAGTAGGGGGTGATTGAGAGGCAACCACACATTAATGTTTCTCTCCCTCTCTTTCCACCTCCCTTGCCCTCGGTCTAAAAATAAATAAATAAAATGTTTAAAAAAATAACATCTTTACAAGTTTTCTTTAAATCATGCCTTTAGGAGGTTATTTTTTCTTTCTGGGTATAATTTTCTTTTTATGAAATAAATCCTGTCATAACAATTGTTACTTTTATTTTATTTGTTTTCTTTCAAACTACTTTAATGTTCCTGTATTTTGCAAGTGACCCTAAAGTTTGATTTTACTTTAGTTTTTTAGGGTTTTGGAAGGTTCCTGGCTCCAGTGCTCTGTGCGTGCGTGCGTGCGTGTGTGTGTGTGTGTGTGTGTGTGTGTGTGTGTGTGTGTGTGTGTGTGTGTAGTGATTCTGACACTTTGCCGGTCAAAGATTTCTCATTTCTCTGATGTCTCATTCCTTTTTTTCCCTGCCGTTTTCTTCCCTTAGTCTTTACCTAGGCTAGTGCATCTTGACATACTTATTACTTTTTCTTGAAAGCATAGCACATCCATAATTCTGTCTTTACATAGAGCTTAATCCCAGCTCCGTCATTCACCCAGACCCAAGTCCACGTCTTCTGTCTCACACAGTGGTCAGAACCACTCTTGAAGCCTACTGGTTATGCTAGGATGGAAACTCTTGAGTCTCTGTGGCATTGTGTTTACTGCTTTGTCTTTGAATTTCCACTTTATTTGTGGTATAAAAGAAATTTATTTTCTTTCTTTTGATATTAGAGTTAGCTCTATCCAATGTATTTCTTTAAGTTCTACAATGATTCCAAAAGTAAAGTAGAAACTCCTTTTTTCACATCTTTTATTTTTTGCTCAAGTACAGTTGTCTCCATTTTTTCCCCACTGCTCCCTCCCACCCCAGCCATTACCATAATTTTTGTGTTTTGATGTCATATGGGGGCTTAAAAATTAATACCAGAGGGGAGCGGGGGATAGGGATAATGGGAAAAAAAGGAAAAGGGTCATGAAGGAACGTGTATATAGGACACATGGACAAAGCCAAAGGGAAGTAGGATTAAGGGTGGGAGGTGGGGGTGAGTAGGGTGGAGGGGAATAGTGGGGTGAAAATGGAGACAACTGTACTTGAACAATAAAAAATAATATAAGCTACAAAAAATTAATATTCCTCCCAAATTCTACGTTCTGCTAGATGGTCTAATAATTAAGTTAACAGAGACTAGTTGACTTATAAAAATGTCCAAGATTTAATATGAATGTACATGTGTGGTGGGGGGACAGAGGTGTCATAGGAGACTCACAACACATTGGTGCAGCTGAGGCTTATATGCCCTTCTAACAAAGGAAAGGGAGGAAGGGTCTGTGATTTCAGAGGAAAAGTACACAATTTGTAGTAGCTGAAAGAGCAGACATGTGGTGAATAAATTCTTACTGGGCCATCTAGAAATAATGGGACACAGAGGGAGACAGGTTTTATTAAGATTTATGCTAAGGTGAATATGCTAAGATGAATGTGCTAAAGTTCCCTTCCTGCAGCAGATTTTTAAATCTGAATTCCTTTAGGTTGGAAAGGTAAAGTCAAAAATTCTTTCTGAGTCTTTTGTTTTTTTAATAACCAGCTTAAAATCAATATTCTAAAAGGCACATTTTTGGGTAGCAAATCTTTGGTCCCCCTCAGTGGTAAGCATTTCATTCTTTAACCTGCTTGATCTAACCTGTATAAGCCTTTTTATCAATTCACTTACCGCAGTGGTTCTAAAAGTAGCTAAACATGAGGCATCCTTCCCCTTTCCCACTCCTTATTCTCATTCAGTTTTCTAGCATGGAATGTGGAAACCATCGTTTTTAAAATCTCCTCGGGAAACAGATTTTAGAATCAGTGATTTTATCATTTTCAACCTTATGTTGCTTATGTATTATCTTTACAGTGGGAATAACATCTAATTCTCAGTGTTATGATCATGAAAAAATAGCATTATGTAGCAAAATTTGTTTGAAGACTATAAAAGTCCATTCCAGTTTATTACATATCATACACAGTAGGAGATAAGAAATTATACTCTGAGGAGAAAGAAAAACCAAATTATTTGTCACTATAGGTTCTTTCTGTTGGAGATTTCACTAATATGTGTTCTTCTAAACTTTGTATTCTTAAGTACTCTATTTTTAGTCAAATATTATCCAACTTTTTCTCTTGTGACCAGTGCTGTAATAAATATCATTGTACTTGTACCCTTCAGTTGTTGTGTATTTATTTTTGTAGAAGATTCTAAAGATGTGACTGCTGTCAATGAATGATTTGTCTTTTGAAATTTCAATAGTATTGCTGATCAGTTTTTTTTTTTTATCAGCAATGAATACAAGCGTTTATTTTACTTCAACATCTACAACACTGGTTGTAATGGGATTTCAGAGTTTAGAAATTTTGGCAGATGAATTTTCAGTTGTTGAATTTTGTGTTTTAGATTAGCGTTTTTAAGAAAAGACAGAAAAGATTAGGCTAAGGGATATTTATTCTTCTTTATCATGGACTCAGCAAACTGTCTTGTAGGCAAAGTATTTTTGCCCTCCGCTTATATCTCTAGTCTAATTTTCTCCTTCTTTTCCATTTTGCTCAGTTTATTTCAGCTTCAAAGATGTCTAGTTGTACTGTCTTAAATCAACTAAACTTTGCTGTTTTCTGCTAAAATTAACTCCCTAGAGAGCTTTCCAAGACCATCTGCATTAGTTTGGTAGAGCTGCCATGACAAAGTATCAGAGACTGAGTGGCTGAGACAACAGAAATTAGTTATCTCCTGGTCTGGAGAACAGGAATCCGAGAGAGGCGTTGGCCGCGGTGGTTTCTTCTGAGGCCTTTGATGTGTAGGTGGGCATCTTCTCCCTGTGTCTCCACATAATCATCCCTCTATATGTGTCTGTGTCTGAATTTATTTTTTTATAAATATATCAGTCATATTGGATTAGGCCTACCCTAATTACCTCACTTTACATTAACTATCTCTATAGAGGCCCCATATCCAAATACAATCACATTCTGAGGTAATGGGGAGTAAGACTCCAATGTGTTAATTCTGGGGGCTATAATCCAGCACATGCATCTCTCTTTATAGATAGAGTACCCCTGTTATCCTACATCCTCCCACTTTGCATTATTTTTAATCACTTATTAACATGCATTGGCTTGTTTATTAACCATCACTCTCACCAGACTATGAGGCTTGTAAGGACAACAGCTTTCCCTGTTTTAGTCACTGCTATTTTACCCAAGGTCTAGAAATATGCTTTGCATGTAGTGTGTCCTCAATAATTGTGTGTCAGATGAAGAATACATAAATTATAGATGGTATGAGGACACACAAGACACAATCTTATTATGAGTCAAAGCTGTTTTCCAACTGAGTTTTCCAACTCTGCTTGGAAATTAGCTCAAAGTATGTTGCCAGGACCCACTGGCTTTTCCTTTGTGTGGTGTACAAACATTTTGAATCAACTATATATGGTGTCAGATTGGTACTAGACTTATCAGGATGGTCACTTCATAAGGTATATAAAAGTCCAATCACTTTGTTGTACACCTGAAAGTAATACAAAATTGTTATGTCAACTGTAATTAAAAAGAAAAGTATCAAGTATTTAAAACCAATTTAAGTATTTTTTTATTTTTTATTTCTTTTGCATCATCTTAAAAATTTCTCTATGACAATGAGTTTATGTTGATCCATTCTATAAATCCTGTCTCACTAGTACTGAAAATTAGACACATGGGTTCGTCCTGCAGTTAACTTGAATGTCTTAGATAAGGAAGGTGCTACTTACACAAGAGATACTTCTCTAAATTGCCCTAACAATGGCTCATTGACTATCTAAGAACTCTATAAAACTCTGCTACCTTGAATTTTATTTTTTCACACTGACTTATTTTTATCTCTGATTCATTTTAATTTTCTGAAATATATGAACATTAAAACAAGATTTTGTTATTTTCTCTCTCTCCAAGATCAAGGCGTTAGTGAGTTTAGTTTCTTCAAGGTATCTCTCCTCAAATTACAAATGATCACTTCCTCCCTATGTCCTCACATGGTCTTTTCTCAATATGCAGGTATCCCTGGTGTCTCTCTGTGTGTTCAAATTGCCTCTTCTATGTGGATACCAGTTAGGTTGCGTTAAGGCCCATCCTATAGGCCTCCTTTTAAATTAATTACCTTTCTAAAGGCCCTATCTTAGTAACATTCTGGGGTACTATGAATTAGAACTCCAGCATACGAATTTTGAGGAAGGCATAATGCAGCCTAAAACACCTTGAATACCCGTTGTCAGAATTCATTGCTCAATATTTTGTAGCTGTGAGTAAATAGTATTTTTTTCTGTCATATTTATTTGGAGTCTGAATAATGACCATGATAATGACCATGATTTAATAGTAAAGAAAAATTCACTCAACTGGACTTTTATTTACATATTGTATGATAAGTCAAAAACTTGTATTAGTGGTTTAATATATTTAATTTTATACAATCATGTTCTGACTGGAAAGATAAGGTCCCTTATCGATGTAAGTTCATAAACAAGCTTGTTAAACATTTGTTAGAGACATTCTGGAGTGGATAAAAACTTTGAATTCTGAATTATATTAGGGTGGGGAGAGGTGGGGGGGAAAGGCAGAAAACTGTACTTGAACAATAATAAAAATCAAAAGTATTTAAAAAAAGTTTCAAAGTTTCCTTCTATGTTTCAGAAATGATATGTATGTATATGTATCAGCTTATATGTATATAAAGTGGTTGTTTTGTATTTTACAATGATGAGCTAAATTCCAGGGTAAAGTCTGTAATGTCTATCCATCAGAAAAGTTATTCACAGAATTTAACTTTTCACAACATTTTGAAACTATTCATAAACACACACACACACACACCACACAATTATTTAGGGAAGTTTATCTGAGACTTAAAATGTAGTTGAACTGCTGATCATGTCAGAGGTCATGTATTATTCTTAGACATGAGACACGTTTTTTCTAATTTTAATAAATTTTAGTATGCTGCATGGTTTGTTATATTAACTGAAAATATGAGGTGGCATGTTACTAACTTTAAACTGTGAGCAAAACATCTAGTGTGTGTGTGAGTGGAATTCTAATGAACAGATGGTTGAATGCTAAATAATGAAGACTAATGAAAAAAATTTCCATTTTATTCAAATGATTTATGCTGTAATATTTGATTAAACTCCTTCCAGAGAGCAGAAAATACTTAGAAGTGTATATATTTAGAATTTCGTAGACGCAACTTTATACATGAAAACATACGTACTAATCCCATCATCACTCATTCACATTCATTCAGTTGGTTACTGAAACACCCTGTACTCAATTAACGTGGCCTAAATGAAGTAATCCTCTCTCAGTAATCATTACATTACAAATTAAATTTTAGTACAATTCAATTTGTGTAAGTGTCATTGAAGACCGAAGTCTTATTGGTTAAAGTATTATTGTCATCTCTATTACTTTTTCCCTTTGGTGATGTGATTAGCCTCTTTTTATGTCGTTACAGAAAAGAGAAAGATTACGGAATATTTCATTCTACTGTATTTTTGAGTAGTTCACTTTTAATAAATTTGATCTCAAGTATAATCTTACATTGATGTTTGGATGGTCACAAATATGTAATAAACATAAAACACTTTTATGATAAAGCTAATTTGTGAATAAAGAGAATATATATCATAATTTATGTCATACTCTTGTGGAAGCCTTATAAATACATGCTGCACTGAAGAAAGATCATACTGATGCATTTAAATCACTTAATCTTGTTTTTATGATGTAATTCTGAATTATGATTTTTTAAAATTATAATTTATGGGTAAAACAGATGTGTAAGGCTTAGTTGGAAATGAAATGTCCATAAAAGTAATCTCAGTTGTCTAGTGACTGCTCAGCTACTAAAGGAGCCATAAATTTAAAATCAAGTTAAAGTACTTGAAGAAGCATTTCAGTACATGGTCTTAAAGTGTGCATTTAAAGTCAGGTGATTTATTAAAAGCAGACATATTCTTGCATAAGTAGCATTCATTATTGACTGGCAATGAAAGAATTTATGGAATAAATATACATGTAAATTATTGTCTTTTAGAGTTGAATCCTCTCTCACAAAAAATGATTTTTAAAATTTGACTAAAGAGGAAATAAAATTTAAATATCTTTGAAAGTTATTTTTAATAAACATTCAGTCAGTGCTCTTTTAAAATCTTGGTTAAATATAATTAATGTTGACTTAACTTTTTAAGAATTTTCTCAATAGCCATGTTTTCAATTAAATTATTTTGTTAGGCCAAACTAATTATGATTAAAAATTATTAAATTAATTTCACTTGAACAATCATGCAATTATTTAGTGATAAAATCTACTGAGAGTCATACAATTATCTCCCTCAGGTATTTTAAGTAATTTGGAAGGACAGAAAAAACATTTACTGGGTACTTTTCCTAAGTATTAGTTTACACACTGTGTAATTTATTTTGAAAACCCCATGTGAAGAAAATAAAGGTCCTAAGTAATAGCCAAGGTTTAAACTCAGGACTCAGACTACAAAGCCTTTGACTTTTAAAAAATAAATATTTTATGAAAGTTAGACAGACTGCAGAAGCATATTTTGTCAAGAAAGTAAAAATCCTGAATGATTTGCAGCTTCCAAAAATTTTTCTAGGATCCAATATGGCAGTGTAACAGGTCAAAGTTACACTCACTGCCTCCCAGGACAAAACTGGAATTACAACTAAATTTTAGAACAATCATCCTGAATAACCAACTGGAGACTAGCTGAAGAGAAATCTTATAACCAAGGATTACAGAAGAAGCCATAACAAGACTGGTAGGAAAGGTAGGGACAAAAGGCCAGTCCTATACCCACACCAGCAGCAGCTAAGGTTCTGGAGGTATATCTTTGATGCAGAGGGTTTCTCCTGAAAAGTGTGAATTCTCAACCACAAGCTGGGCTCTGAGTCCAGAGCATTAGGACCAGGAAAAGGTGCCCACAAAACATCTGGTTGTGAAAAGCAGCGGGGTTTCTGTCAGCCAGGGAGAAACAAGAGTCTGTTAAAGACCCGGGCACCCTTTTAAAGAGCCAATTCACAAAATTTCATTTGCAGCAACTCTGGGCACCAGCAAGAGGCAGGCAGAACAGAGTAGAGTTGCAGAAGGAAAGGCAGAGGTTCGTGGCTCCGGGGAGAGAGCTGAAGAGACAGCTGCCAGAATCTCTGTGTTGAGTCATTCTCCCATATCTCAGACAGCATCTTTTTTAAGTGGAGCACTCCCATCCTTATGGCATCAGCTTTGGAGAAAGCATTAATCTCATGTCGTGGACTCCCTCTTACCCAACCCAGCTGAGTTTATACCTTGCTGAGGAGTCGCTTGTATTGGTTAGATTGTAGAAATCTAGGCAGACACAAGGGATGTGGGTGACTGAATAGTATGACTTTGGCACGGGGAACATTCCCTTCTATTTCTTGTGAACCTGACTGGCTCTTTCCCCTCATGGGAGAACTGTTAGCCCCACCCTTTGAGCTTCTGGCAGACCTACCCTCTGGGCTCTTGTGGCTGACCCACTTGATAACCTAGTGTCTTCACCCTGTTAAAGTGGGGGAAAAATCCAGGACAGACTGTGTTATGTGGCTCTAGGACAGGGGCCATTTTTAACTCACATGTCCCACCTCAGCAGAGTGTTTTCTCACATGGCCAAATTTTGGTCTATTTGGTTCTGATAAACTCTGCTGGCCTCACCCTGATAAATTCCTGAGACACTGCCCCAATACAGAGATGGGCAAGCGCCGAGCATGTGGCAGTGAGACATGGTACACTCTGGGAAATTTGCTGAGTGACCTCAGACCCAACACTGACACCAAGCCGGTGAACATCACTTGGCCCTAGCTGGTGAATCACTGAGAACCTACCTCATGCAACTCGGTTACTGCCAGAGGGTCTATCAGTGACTGAACTTATCAGGTAACCAGTAGGCATAGGCAGATCTTAGAGTGACTTGGAATATTTACTGACTTGCCTCCTGGCCTAGTGTGGGTAAAAGCCAGCCTTGGTGCACAGTTTGGTCTTTTCCAAACTGCACCCAGGACCAGCAGAGGCAGCCACAGACTATAGATCACTTGTAGCTTCAAAAGGTTGTCCAGGGCCAGTCACAGGCAGTGTCTAATATTGAACTATACCAGTGCCCCTTTCAAGATGCCCAGAATAAACACACACAGTGGCAAGCTTCAGACAACTGAGCAGGATCCAATAAGCTTCACAAGCTGCATGTCCAGAGGGAAATGTCAACAGGCACCCAACCCTTCTGAGGTGAATTCTGCTTCATATGGTCAGCACCTACACAGCAGCTCCTATTCCATGGTTGGGGTTGAGCCTCACAGTCAGCCAGCCTGAGGGTTGTTCTCAGGCACAACAGGAACAGTAACAAGAGTAAATGACAGCACAAAAGCCCACATAATCCACACATTGAGCATTCCTAAAATACACAGCTCAAGTAATCAAGAAGACTACACCACTGATCCACAGGACACCTCCTACATAAACCATTGCACCAAGAACACTGAGAGTCATACCAGATCCATCTAATACACAGAAACAAACACAAAAAGGCAGCCAAAATGCGGAGACAAAGAAACATGCCCCAAATTAAAATACAGAATAAGTTTCCAGAAAATAAGCTAAATAAAATGGACACAAGCAATTTATCTGATATAACGTGCCAAGCAATAGTTATAAGAATGAAAAGCAGCATAGAAAAAGTCATAGAAATCATAAAAAAGGACAAGTCATAAATGAAGAATACAATATCTGAAATGAAAAATACACTGGAAAGAATAAAAAGTAGGTTGGATGGAGCAGGGAATTGAATTAACCATTTGGAAGGCAAGGTAGAAAAACAATCAGAGGAGCAAAAATAAAAAAAAAAGGAATTGTAGAAAATGAGGATAGTTTAAGAGACCTTTGGGACAACATGAAGTGTAACATAATCTGCACCACACAAATACCAGAAATAGAGGAGAGATTGACAGGGATTGAGAACCTGTTTGAAGAAATAATGACAAAAATCCCCTAACCTTGTGAAGGAAAAAATAAACACACACACACACAAGTTCAGGAAGCACGGAGAGTCCAAAACAAGATGAACTTAAAGAGGCCCACATCCAGACACATCATAATTAAAATACCAAAGGTTAAAACTAGAGGGAATTTTAAAAGCAGCAAGACAAAATCAGTTAGTTACCTATAACGGAGCGCTCATAATACTTTCAGCTGATTTCTCAACAGAATCTTTGTAGACCAGAAATGATTGGCATGAAATATTCAAAATGATGAAAAGCAAGGACCTATATCCAACAAGGCTATCACTTAATGCTTCTATAAAAGTTCAAGCTGAAGGAGTTTGTTACCACCAAACCAGGGTTACAAGAAATGTTAAAGCACATTCTTGAAGAGAAAGAAGGAGGAGTGAAAGGAGGTGGAGAAGAAGAAGAAGAAGAAGAAGAGAGGAACATACTTCAAAGAATAAAATAGTAACAAATATGTACTGATCAATAATTACCTTAAGTAATGGCTTAAATGCTCCAAACAAAAGGCATAGGGTGGCTGACCAAATAAGAACACAAGAACCTGGCTGGTCCAAAGGTAGTAAGTTATCTCAATTGATTGTCACAGTCAGTTACAGAACACAAGACCCATATAATGCTGTCTACAAGAGACCCCCACCTCAACATTATTAAAATGTCCATACTACCCAAGCAATCTATAGATTTAATACAATTCCTGTCAAGATAACAATGGCATTTTTCACAGAGCTAAAACAAATATCCCAAAATTTATATGGAAACACAGAAGACCCAAATAATTTTGAGAAAAAAGGACAAAGTTGGAGGAATCACACTACCTGATATCAAACTATCCTACAAGGTCGTAGTAACCAAAACAGCGTGATGCAACATAAAAACAGACACAGATCAACAGAACAGAGAACCCAGAATTAAACCCAAGTTTTTATTGTCAATTAATATTTAATAAAGGAGGCCAAAACATACAATGGGGGAAAGATAGTCTATTCAACAAATGACATTGCAAAAATTGAATAGATACAAACAAAAAAATGAATTAGGTCACCTTGTTACACCATACACAAGAATAAACTCAAAACGGCATAAAGACTTAAAATGTTAGACTTGAAACCACAGAAACCCTATAAGAAAACATAAGCAGTAAACTCTTGGACATATCTTGTAGCAATATTCTTTCTGATATGTCTCCTTGAGCAAAGGAAACAAACAAACAGAAAAGTAAATGGGACTACATCAAACTAAAGTCTTTTCACAGCAAAAGAAGCCATCAACAAAATGAAAAGAAAACCTGCTGAATGAGAGAACATTCTCCAATGATACATCTTATAAGGGGGTTAATATACAAAATTTATAATGAACTTATGAAACTCAACACCAAAAGAACCAATTAAAAAATGGGCAAAGAATCTGAATAGATACTTTACCAAAGAGGCCATACTGATTACAGATGGCAAACAGATATATGAAAAGATGATTCATGTAAATAATCATCAGAAAAATGTAAATTAAAACCACAATGAGCTATCACCTTATAGCTGTCAAAATGGCCATCAACAAACAATAAGTATTGACAAAGATGTGGAGAAAGGGGAACACTCATAAAATGTTGGTGGAAATGCAGATTGGTGAAGGCACTTTGGAAAATAATATGGAGTTACCTCAAAAAATTAAAAATATAACCGAATAACAACCAAATTATTTCCCATCTGGGAATATATCTAAAGCAGGGGTGTCAAACTCATTTTCACAGGAGGCCATATCGGCCTTGCAATTGCCTTCAAAGGGCCAAATGTAATTTTAGGACTGTATAAATGTAACTACTCCTGAACAGCTAAGCGAGAACTCGGTGCTGCTGCTGGGTAGAAACAAGGTGCCAGGCCAGATAAAACAAGGTGGACGGCCAGATTTGGCCCACGGGCCTTGTGTTTGCCATCTGTGATCTAAAGAAACGTAAAACACTAATTCAAAAGAATATACGCACCCTTATGTTCATTGCAGCATTATTTACAATAGCCAAGATTTGAAAGGAGCCCAAGGGTCAATCAGTTGATGAGTAGATAAAAAATCAGTGATACATTTACACAATGGAATACTATGCAGTCATAAAAAGAAGGAAATCTAAACCTTCTTAACAGCATGGATGGACCTGAAGAGCATTATGTTAAGTGAAGTAAGCTAGTCAGAGAAAGACAAGTACCATATGATTTCACTAATATGTGGAATCTAATGAACAAAAGCAAACAAAATAGAAACAGACTCATTCATAGAGATCAGACTGACAACTGTCCGAGGTGATGGGGGTTGTGAAGCTGGTGAAGAGATTAAGCAAAAAAACAAAACAAAACTTCATCAACGGACAACAGTATGGTGACTACCGGAGTGAAAAGGTGTGGGGAAGGTAGAAGAGGGTAAAGGGGGGATAAGTGGTGATGGAAGGAGACTTGACTTGGGGTAGTGAACACACAATTCAGTATACAGCTGATGTATTATAGAATTGTACACCTGAAACCTACATAATTTTATTAACCAAGTCCACCCCAATGAATTCAATAAAAGTAAAAAACATTTTCTAAAATGTCATTTTAAAGACAAATGGGCCAATAAGGATTTATGAAAGGCAGATAAGATAAATAATGAACAAATTTTAACACAGTTTAGAATATATGTTATCATAGTAGCAGATTAATAGAGAAAACATTTTAATTAATAGCTTGGTTTTTTATAGGAAACTACAATTATTAATTACTTCTGCTTAAGTGAGGAAAATATAACCTAATTCTGTTTGCATTCTCTAGTATTTCTACCATGGTTTCACTCACATCCTAAAGGTAATCAATTTGATTTTCTTCTTATTTTTTTCTACATTAGCAAGCAGATACACACTTTTTTTTATTTGTCCCTTCTTTCCTACATGAAAGTTAGCAAAATATATATAGGAATTTGTTCCTTAATTTTTTATTTAATAATATGTCCTGGATGTCACTCCATATTTCCACATAGAGATCTTTCTCATTTTTTTTACAGATTTATAATACTTCATCATGTACATTTTATAACTTATTCAACCTTTCTTAAAATTGTGGACATTGCATTTTCTAAAATTTTGCAATGATAAATAATGCTGTGATGAGTATATTTATAGTGAATCCCTAGACATGGGAATTCCAGATCAAAAAAAGTAGCTGTATATGAGATGGTGTCGCTGATTAGACACGCCTCCCGCAAGGCCCCGCCTTTGTCTCCCCAGCGACAGTGCAGGAATGTGCGGGGTGCCGCACAGCCTTGCGGTCAGAAGGCAGTGTGGTCCGTGTTCATTTTCCTCGGCTGGATAAATGAGAAATGTTATCTAAATGAGAATTTAATTCATGTTTCTCTAATTATGAGTAAGGATGAGTATATTTACACATAACTAAAGGTTTATTTTTATGTTTTTATTTGAATTGTTTTTGTGTATTTTTAAACTTTTATATTGGGTTTTTGGCCCAGCATACCTAATTTATGAGTTGTTTACATATTAGGAATAATAATCCATCATTTGCAGTATATTATGTTTATAATATATACTTTCATGTTCATCAGTTTTCTTTTTACTTTGTTTATGGTATTATTTTTGGACATAATATTTGCTGCTATTTCTAGGTAAAGTTATCAATAGTAGTTTATTACCTCTGGCTTTTGAAATACAGTTAGAAAATCTTTTTCTGACACATAATTAATGAAGAATTCATATGCATTTTCTTCTATAATTTGTATCTCTCTCTATCTGCCTTTTACATTTAAATTGATGATCTATTTGGAATTAAGTTTCTGAGTATGGTGGTGAAGTATGGATTTAATTTTATCTTTTCCAAATGACTAACCAATTGTCCCTGAACCATTTATTAAAATGTCTTTCTTTGCCTTATTAATTTGAAATGCCACCTTTATCATATAATATTTGATAAATTTATATATGTACTTGTATCTATTTCTGGACTATTATTCTAGTCCAATGATCTGCTTGTGTATTCATGTGCTAGTACCACACAGTGTTAGCGAAGCATGCAGCGCAATATTTTTTATATTGATTCAGTTTCTTGCATGCATCAATGGTTGTTTGTTCATTTTTATTTCTGGTATTATTCCATTAATGAACATATTACAGTTGCTTAGCCATTTTCCTGCTGATGAACACCTGGAGTGTATCCACTTTGAGTTATATTGAAAAAAGCTGTTAGGAACATTCTTGTAAAAATCTTTTTGAGGCTGTTTCAAATTCTTTGAGTATCTATGAATGAAATTATTGTGATATGGGATAGCAACTTTTTCTTAATTTGGTAGACTTACTTTAATTATCATTAAAAATAGTTTTAAAAAAACCTACCAAAGTTTTTCCAAATGTGGTTTTATAATTTATAACTCCATCAGTGATGTATGAGAATTCTGATTACTCCCCATCCTTGACAATATTTGGTGATGTCAGTCTGTTTTTATCTGTTGCCTTTTTGACGGGTGTGGACAGAGATCTCATTGTGGGTTTATTTTTTTCACTTCTCTCAAAAAACTGATGTTGAACATTTTTCAGAAATTTTTGGACAATTTGTATGTCCTCCTTTATGAGATATCTATTAAATATTTTTCTTTTAAAAAGTTGTTAAGGTGTAAAGACTTCTGTGTATATCCTGGATACCAACCTTTTATCAGCTCTATCTCCTGTGAATATTTTTTCTAGTCTTTTAATTATCTTTTATTTTTTTATTATTTTTTAATCCTCACCCAAGGATATATTTATTGATTTGAGAAAGAGAGAACTGGAGAGAGACAGGGAAACATCGATGTGAGAGAAACACTGATAGGCCACCTCTCCCCCTCTGACTGGGCACTAAACCTGCAACCTAGTTATGTTCCTTGGCCAGGAATCAAACTTGTGACACTTCGGTGTATGGGATGGCACTCCAACCAACTGAGCCACATTGGCTAGTGCATCTTTAAATTATCTTTTATTTTATCAATGTTATCTTTTGATATCATTTTGAGTTCTCATTTGCCTGTACATGATAGCTAAGACATTCTCATACACTTTCTTCTAAAAGCTTTACAAATTTAACATTTCAAATTATTGTGTCTTATTTAGGAGACAAGGTTCACTTTTATTCTGCACATATTTATTAGTTCTAGCACTGTTCATTCATTGTAAACACTTTCCTTTAACAATTGGATTATTTTAAGAACTTTGTTAAAAAACAAACAATTGGGGAGATGGGGAGATTTTGGTTTAAGAATGCAAACTTCCAGCTTTAAGATGAATAGGATTTGGAAACCTAATGTACAGCATGGTGATTATAGTTAACAATGAAGTATTATATACTTGAAAGTAGCTAAGAAAGCATATTTAAATATTTCTACCACATAAAAAGAAATAGTAATTACATGATATGATGGAAGGTTTATCAAACAATCTGGTGGTAACCATTTCACAATATACATGTAGCAAATCAACATGTTGTACACCTTAAACTTATGCAGTGTTATGTCAATAATATCTCAATAATATTGGAAAAACCAAAGGTCAGTAAAAATCTTGGTATGGTACTGGGCTCTCTATTCTGTTCTATTGGTATATTTGTCAGTCCCTATGCTGGTACGTACCATGCTGTCTTGATTGCAATAAGCTTTACAATAAACCTTGAAGCCCGGTAATAAAGGTTCTACAGCTTTATGTCTTTTTCCTAATTATTCCTTTATATCCCTGCAAACTTTGAGATCAGCTTATGAGACTGTTGAGAAAAAATCAGTTGAGATTGTGTTGTATCTATAGATCAAATTGGACTTATCTATTAAATATACAGCATCTATGAGTCTTCAAACTTGATGTGTCTTCCCATCGTCTTCATTAACTTCTCTTAGGAATGTATTGTACTTTTCAGTTTAGAGATCTCAAATATAATTGATTAATTTTATTCCTAGTTATTTTACTGGTTTGGAGTACTACTGTAAATGAAAATTTAAAAATTATTTTTCACTTTTTAGATACTGAAAAATATTAAGTTTTAATTTATATAATGACCATAGGAAATATATCTTGAAGCCATGTTAAATTTACTTATTGGTAGTTTTATAAATTTCTTAAGATTTACTTCTTAATTTGAATAAAAACAGAGTGTTCTGTTGTCTCTTTCCTTTTTTCTTTTTCTTTTATATGTCTGCCTTTGACTTCTTGCTTAATTGCACTGCCTGAGGACTTTAGTATAGTATTGAATAGAAATGTGTGAACAGACACTCTTGCTTTGTTCCTGATCAAATGAGGGGAGAGGAATTATAGAACAGTTAAATTTTTAAAATTATTTTTATTGATTATTCTATTAATCAATAAGATAAAGGGGCCTAGTTTTTTCCTTTTTGCCCCCCTCCACCCAGTGCCCCCTACTCCCTCAGGCCATCCCCACACCCTTGTTCATGTCCATGGGTAATGCATATAAGTTCTGTGGCTACTTCATTTCCTACACTGCACTTTACACCCCCATGGCTAGTATTTAACTACCTATTTGTACTTCTCACCTCTCACCCATTCTCCCACACCTCCCTCCCATCAGGCAACCATCAAAATGCTCTCTCTATCCATGATTCTGTCTCTGTTCTTCTTGCTTAATTTGTTTTTTAGATTCAATTGTTGATGGATTATTGCCAATTTTATTGTTCAAAGTTTTTATCTTCCTCTTTTCCTTAAATAAGTCCCTTTAACATTTCATATAATAATGGTTTAGCGATGATGAACTCCTTTAGTTTTTTCTTGTCTCAGAAGCACTTTATCTGCGCTTTGATTCTAAATGATATCTTTGCTGGGTAGAGCAATCTTGGCTGTAGGTCCCTGCTTTTCATGACTTTGAATATTTCTCGCCAATCCCTTCCAAGCCTGCAATGTTTCTTTTGAGAAATCACGTGACAGTCTTTAGGGGATGCCTTTGTAGGTAACTAACTGCTTTTCTCTTACTTCATTTAAGATTCTCTCTTTATCTTTAAACTTTGACATTTTAATTCTGATGTGTCTTGGTGTAAGCCTCTGCATCAATCTTGTCTGGACTTGCTTCCTAGACTCACATGTCTATTTCCTTCATCAAATTAGGGAAGTTTTCTTCCATTATTTTTTCAAATAGATTTCCAATTTCTTGCTCCTTCCTTTCTCCTTCTGGTACCCCTATGATGTGAATGTTGGAAGTCTTGAAGTCATCTAACAGGTTGCTTACACTATCCTCATTTGTTTGGATTCTTTTTTCTTCTTGCTGTTCTGATTGGTTGTTTTTTTCCTTCTTTATGTTCCAAATGATTGATTTGATTCTCGGCTTTATCCACACTACTGTTGTTTCCTTGTAAATTGTTCTTTATATCAATTAATGTACCCTTCATTTCTGACTAGATGTTTTTTACGCTGTTGAAGTCTTCATTATGTTCCTGGAGCATCCTTATACCCAGTGTTTTGACCTCTGCATTTGATAGATTACTTATCTTCACTTTGTTTACCTCTTTTTCTAGAGTTTTGATCTGTTCTGTTATTGGGTCATGTTTCTTTGTTTTCTCATTTTGGCAACCTCCCTGGTTTGTTTCTATGTATTAGGTAGAGCTGCTATGACTCCGTGTCTTGTTAGTGTGGCCTAATGTAGTAGGTGTCCTGTAGGGTCTGGCAGCATAGCCTCCCCTGTCACCCAAGCTAGGTATTCAAGGTCTTCTCTTTGATTGGGCTGAGTACATCTTCCTCTTGTAGTTGAGCCTTGATTGCTGTTGGCAGGTCAATGGTAGGCATTTACCCAAGCCATTCAGCTGCAAGGACTGGCTGTGCTCACTGACAACCAACCTCTGCCTTCCATGGAGGATCAGTTGTGCTGCAATAGGGTGATGGTACTCTGACATAGTCTATAGTTTTCCACTGGGTATGCAGGCCCTGGAATTTCCCAGTGTTGCATTATGGTAGGAGTTCCATGGGACTCTGTTGCAGTCCCTTTGATTTCCTGACTTGGATGTTCTAGGGCTGCCCTTTATTCACTTTGTGTAGGCTCACTTATTGTACTTGTGCTTTGCTTGTCGGTGGCTCATTCATTGCTGGGTGTTCCCCTCCAGCTAGCTGAGTGGTAGTCACAACTCCTGCTGCTCTTGTATGCTGTTGGTTAACAAAGCAATATTACCAGAAAACCAAACCTACACTGACAAAAAATAAAAATAAAAAAACCCACCCTACTATATCAGCAATATCAACAGCAATTGAGCCAAGATTAGTCAAGTTGGAGGGAGATTAACACTATTATAAGATAAAAAAGAGGGAATATGAAATGACTAAAAGAGACAAAAGTGATTTTGAGTGGGAAGAGGGAGGAGATATAATTAGAGTGGGGAATAGAAACAAGGTGAATGAAAAGAGAGAATAAAATTTAAAATGTAAGTAAAACAGGGAAGGGTGATGGTAAAATTGGAGTAAGAAAATGGAAGAAAGAGTATACTGTGAGGTTTGAAGTAAAATGAAAAATGTACTGGACCAATGAGGACAATATTGCAGAAAAACCATAGGAGAGTCAATAGCAATGAAAGCTAAGTAAAGATTTATAGAGATGGAAAGGGAATAGGAATATCATACAAAAGAGAAAAGTGAATATGAGATGTCTACATTAGAGAGAAATTATTTTGAGAGGGTAAGGGAGGAAAACTAACAAGAGTAAGAAATATAATCCAGGCTAAAAACTGAAAGAAATAAAATTCCCCACTCAACTGATCAATGGCAGGAGGAAGGCAAAATGGAGTAAGACAGGGGGAGATTATCCTATAGGATTTAAAATACAAACAAAAAGTGAAGAAATAGGAATTCCGTTGGAGAGGAACTACAATAACCATGATACCCTTGCCCAAGTAGCCACAATTTATAAAGGTAGAAAGGAAATAAGATATTATAAGAGGGTGGGAAAAGAATATGAGCTGATTTAAGGAGGGTGCAATGCTTTTGCAAGGATAGATTTAGGAGAAATAGTAGGGATAAGGAATAGGAACATGGTGTAATGTGGGAGAAAAATAAAATTTACAACAATAGGAATGGCAGGGAAGAAGGAAAAATGGAATAAGACCAGGGAAGCATGCTATGTAGGATTTGAAATAACAGTAATATGAAAAATATATAACCAACAAAAAGAATAAAAAAATAAAAGATCAAGAATAGTGAGTTGGCTACAAAGGAATTCCCATAAGACCATCAGCGGATTTCTCAAAGGAGACCTTCCAAGCAAGAAGGGGCTAGAGAGAAATATTTCAAATCATGAAAAGCAAGGACCTATACCCAAGATGACTCTATCCTGCAAAAGTTTCATTTAGAATGGAAGGGCAGATAAAGTGCTTCTCAGATAAGGTCAAGTTCAAGGAGTTCATCATCACACAGCCTTTACTATATGAAATGTTAAAGAGATTTATATAAGGTATGGAGAGATATCAACAGGGGAGTGGGAGGGAGAGGGAGGAGGAAAAAGTACAGAAAAGAAAGTAGTATAAATGGTAGGTAAAAAACAGACAGGGGGAGGTTAAGAATAGTATAGGAAACATACAAGCCAAAGAACTTATGTGTATGACCCATGGGCAAGAACTAAGGGTGGGGAATGGGGGGGATAAAGGATGGAGGGGAATAAAGGGGGGGGGAATGGAACAATTGTAATAGCATAATCAATAAAATATATTTAAAAAAGAATAGTGAGTTGAAACACAATTGAAGCAGTAGAAGAAATATTACAAGGCTATGTGAAAGGGGAAAAAGAAGAAAGGAAAAACAAAACATGAAAGGTCTTAGGAAGAGTTGTTACATAACAAATATACTCCTGGCTGGCTCGCCAAAAACTGTTACAGAACAAATATACTCCTGGCTGGCTCGCCAAAAACTGTTACAGAACAAATATACTCCTGGCTGGCTCGCCAAAAACTGTTACAGAACAAATGGGGGGGCTGGATGAAAGATCCCCCTTTTTCTGTACCCGGGGGTTTCTCCCCCTTACCAGGTTTGTTTTGCCCGCTGCCAAAGGAAAGATTCAAAGGGAAAAGAATGAAAAAGAATTGTTTATTTATACACACACAGTCCTTCCCTCTCCCACTGCCCAGTGCGGGGTACCGTACTTTACACAGGCTCCCAGAACCATCCACTTGGCTCTGACTCTCCTCCAAGCCAAAGGAGAGACACTCAAGCAGTGTGGTCCCTGAGAGAGAGAACCTTAAGCAGTGTGGTCTCAGGAAGAGCCCAAGAGAGCTGGCTCCAAAAGGACCTGAAAAAGGACTGCAGAGAGCCAGAGACAGACCTGAGAGTGAGAGCCGGAAGAGACCTGCTGTACGAGCCCGAGAAGAAGTCCAGAAGAGCTCTCCCAAGCACTGTTCTGCCTGGATTTAAATCCCAGAGTCTCATTTCTGGCTCCTCCCACAATTGGCCACAGCTGCCAGCATTCAGGGCAGGTGTAGCCCTTCAGTGTGGGCTACAATTATCTCCCTCTAGGGGGCCCTCCTCCTGGCTGCACCCTGTTACAGAATGAGGTGTAATTTGTCTCAGCTGTTGGTGTTCACCTTCTGACTTCTTTCTGGATTCATGCTGGTTTTTTATCAGCTCAAGGTCCCAGAACCTGTCATCCAACTTCTGGCAACACTGCATGTATCTCCTTCACCTGCCTCTAGAGGGAGCTTCTGTTGTGATCTAGAGGGTGGGGCCTTTGTGTCTCCCCTGGGAGTCATTGTTTAGTCTTCTGGGAAAATTGTGGGTACCTGCACCCTGCCCCTACACCTCTTGTCTTAGTCTGCCCGAGCTTATTTCCAATAATGTGTAGTTTCTTATTAAATAACTGTCCATTTAATGGAGTGGGGCGTGCAATCTGTGTAAGAATGTCAACTCTATCCTGCTTGGTGTAGATGGCAGCTCTGTGTGCAAGTTGAGGCTGGTAAGAACCTTGCATCCCCCTTGCTGCACCACTTTCTGAATACTCTGCTTTGATGATCTCAGTGAAATAGGGCCCTAGAACCCAGTGTACTTTGTTTGCCTGTGAGGAGTTCAAATTGGGCCCTTTTAGGCATTACTCCTGCTGTCTTTCTCTTGAGGAAATGTGCTCAGGATTGTTAAGCATGCCCAGCAGGTTTTGCAGATCTTCCCCTGCTCCTGCAGGAAGTGAGGGTTGTGCACCCTTCCCTTCCTGAAAGTTCCTCTCAGTCTGGCTTTAAGTAATCTCAGGTGCAGAGTTGCCAGCTCACTGCCCTCACAGCATTCAGTGGCCCTGACTCTCCACTCTGTACAGCTGTGCCGGGGTGGGGCTGAGAAATGACCTTGCTTTGCACCTTTTTGATCAATCTGCCCAGCTGAACTGCATGGGAGCAAATCATGAACTCAATCCTCCCTCCTTGCTGGCAGGGCAGATGCATGTGCAGGGTTCCTGCCCAGCGTACCTCAGCTCCCCTTTAAAAAAGTCTCTGTGGGCACTCCCATTGCAGCAATGAGCCGTTGCCCAGCTTTCCACACACTCCACCTTTCCAAAAAGTCAAGAATCTATCGCAATTATGGCCAGCCATGGCTGTCCTCCTCCACTAGATCCAGGGGCAGCCAGTATCTCTCACTCTCTCGTACTCTTCCTGTCGGTGTCCCCCGGGGCAGCTATGAGAGTGCTGCTAGCTCTGTGTGTGTGTACCCTGGTTGTCCCTAATGACTTTGCAATCCAAGTCACTCCTTCCCCAGGTCTGGGGTTCCTGCCCTAGGATGACAGGGAGCTGCGAGGCTGCTATCTCTGACCAGGCTCTCCATAGCTGCTGGTGCCACGCCTGGAGTCTTTCCTCATTCACCTATTCAACCTCCTTACCGCCTGTTGTGAAGCATCCTCTGTACTCTTTGGCTTCCAAATTTCATTATTAGATAAGATTCCATTGACTATTCACTTTATTTTTTGGAAGACCATTTAAGTGCCCGAGTTGAGCATAAGGGTGAGTGGACTCAACTCCCACCTACTTGGTTGCCATCTTCTGAATTCTGTGATTAAGTCCTTTGAACAACTTAAACCTTTGAAAATCTTAAAATATGGGCAGGTAACAGCATTCACTGACAATTGGTCATGTAGATCCTTAGCATGTAAAATTTAATTTGCATTTATTTATTAAAAAAGATTTATTGAGGCATAACTGACCTATACTAGTTTCAGGTGTACAATAAAATGATTCAATGCTTGCATATATTTTTAAATGAAGACCTCAGTAAGAAGTCCAGTTAACATGGGCTACAAATGTTTTTTCTTGTGATGAGGACTTTTAAAGTTTACTCTTAGTAACTTTCAAATATGCAATATAGTATTGTTAACTGCAGTCGCCGTGCTGCACATTACATCCCCATGACTTCTTTTTTTTTGCATTTAATTGAAACAGATTAGAATTTATTCTTATTTTCCAAGATTTCTAGTGGATGCTTGAAACTGTGATAGTATCAAACTATATATTGTTTCCTATGCATACATACCTATGAAAAAGTTTAATTTATAAGTTAGGTACACTAATAGATCAATAATAATTAATAAAATAGAAAAATTATAATAATGTACTGTAATAAAAGTTATGTGAATGGGGTTTCTGTCTGTCCTTCAAAATATCTTACTATACTATACTCACCCTTTTTCTTATGAGATATGATAAAATGCCTACATGGTGAGGTCAAGTGAGGTGGATGACATAGGCAGGTGACAGAGTTACTTGAGCACAGGCAGATGTCACAGCAGTTGACTTGACAACAGGTATGTCTACTTGGTAACTACCAGATCGGTAGAGTATATGGTGTGCATACCCTGGACGAAGAGATGATTCACATCTTGGGGAGGATGGAGCAGGATGGCACACAACTTCATCATGCCACTCAGAAGAGCTCACAATTTAAAACTTATGAATTATTTATTTCTGGAATTTTCCATATAATATTTTCAGACATTGCCTAACCACAGGTGTCTGTAACTATGGAAAGCTAAGCTGCAGATAAAGGGAAGGCAATATATATAAAAGCCCTGAATGATACCTAAAACATTTAAGGAACTAAAAGAAGGTTAAGTGTGATGAAATACAAAATCCAGGTGGGACACATTGAAAGATGACTCAGCAGTGACAGACAAGGGCCAGATGCTGCAAAACATTATAGGTTATGTTAAAGATTTTAGTTTGTACTTAATGGAAGGGGATGAGGATTGAGGGGGGTGAGATGGCCAATGCAGGTATTGAAGTGGCTTCAGTAAGAACTAAAGATAGATGTACAGTGGATAGATATATGTGTAATTAAGTCCTCATTACTGTGGACCAGGTAAAGGAGGTGGATATTATGTATATATATATATCTTATATGTGTAATTTACTCTTATCTTTCAAGACTTCTAGTATATGTGTGTGTGTGTGTCCACATGGAGAAGACAAAGGGATGAGTTTTAGAGATATTTAAGAAGAAAAATTAAATTTCAGTGAGATATTGGGAGCAGGGGATCAACTTTTCAAGAACAATTTCCTGATTTCTATTCTATAGAGCTGGGTTTTTGATGATGTGAACTGAGGTAGCACTGGAAGAGAGAGATTTGTGTGACTGCACATGTGTCTGCACATGGAGAGATTATAAAAAGGAATTATATGTGTTTTAGAAGTGCACTAATGAGGGTCTGGTTAGAGGAAAACATAACACTGTTTTTAACTGAGAACAAACTGTAAGAAAATTTAAGTAGATATTGAAGAAGGAGCAAAAGAACCAAAAGGAATGATGAGATACAATGGCAGTAGTAACAATAGAAAGTAGCTACTCCTCCTGGGGCTTGTGGAACTAAAGAAAAGTTCAATATTATTAAAAATTAGAAGTTTGAGAGAGGACATCATGAAGCTGGAGCTCACACTTGTAAAGAGAGGACAGTGCTTGACTGGTCCTAGTGTTCTGAAGTTAGGGAAGGGGAGTGTGGGGAGATGGGACCATGCAGGAGATGCTCGTTGTTGGCACTACTGTCTCTAAGGGACCCAGTGAGACTATTCCTGCATTATGGGATCAACTGCTGTTGCTTATTTCTACTGTCACTAAAAGGACGAAAAGCCATCACTAAGCCCACGTTATTAGGAACAGGAAGCACAGAGCCTGACACTGCTTTCTCTTCTAGTCTTCCATCTTCTTCAGAATTCCCAATTCATAGATCCCAATAGGAACTGTGTATTCCCTTAGCCAGCTCTATTTTTTAAATAATACTATCACTGCCAGATATTATCTTATATATTTGTTTACATTCTCTTCAAGGTCATGTAAGCCCTATAAGAAAATATTTTTGTTTCCTTTACTATTCTTTTCCTACTACCTTGAGAAGGGAAATGCACCTAGTAGTTACTCAATAAATATTTGTATATTAAGGAACGAATGGGCCTCATATAGATCTCATTGATGCCAGTTTTTCATTATGGATCCTGTACTTTGCTTATGATAAATTCCTTGACAGCATAGACTTCTACCTGTTGCTGACTTTTAACTTCATATACCATCTTTTCCCATAATGGAAGATACAATTATCTTCCATAATCTCACATTATCTTCACATACTAGTTATTTCCTCAGATTTATCTCCTCATTTTACATATAGCGGCTATGTAAGAATGACTAAATAATGAACTTTTATGTATATATAAATTATCAATTGTAATATTCTTTAACTGTAGTATTTTAAAGTGGATAAGATCATGGATCGAGGAAAAAGGTATAACTCCAGATTTTGTTTTCTTATAAACTAAACACTTGATTATTTAGGCTTTAATGTTTATATTATTATAATAATATTATAACATTTTAAATATATTTAGAGAGAATGAAATCTCTTTAATGAATGAAGCTATTTTCTGACAAAAGGCAATATATAACATACAATCATAATTTTATCATTTCTAGTATTAGACATTTTCCCTTTATATATAATCTGTACTATAAACAATAAACCTAAGTGTCGCCCCCAAATACTCAAAATATACGTCCTTACTTACTGTAAATTGTTGTGACAGGCCCGGGTTTCATGAGCTGAACTGAGGCCACAGCGCACCAGGGTCTATAAGGAAGGCATTCTCTGTGGGGGCCCATGTATTTCACATCATGGTGGCATAATTTATTGTTTTCCATTGTGAAAAGATATCTTGGCATGGCTGCTAACTGATGTATAAAACACTGGAAGAGGCAAGTTGACATTTTTACTAGAATTCTAGGATCCCATAATTTTTTCTCGGTAGTACCTCACTAGAGATCTTTAAAAGGTCTACTTTTCTTTTTTTCCTTAAATACTGCTTCCCCTTAACCTATTAATAATATTGAAGCATTAAATAATGTATAAGTAATTTTGACCTTTTTCTACAAGATCTGGTAGGACTTGGCAAGCTGTCCTACAGTTAATAATATTACAATATTTTTTGTTGTTGTTCCAAGTGGCAAATAAGAACACTATTTCTCAGACTTCTATATTTGGGGTGGCTGGGAGAAGTATTGGATCTAAGTAAAAAAATTCTCTTTTTTTCTAGAAACAAATCCTATTATTACTTTAATAAGTTATATTATTGCAAAGGGTTATCCATGAGAAATACTTTACTAATATACCACTAATACCATTAATCCCTAATCATCATTGTTTAAATTATGTATTATGGTTATTGAACAGATATTTAAAATGTATTTTGGTATCTCTTGGTGCCAGCATTACACTTTCTCTGTTAGTTTTAAGTGGTATACTTTAGAGTATTCATTTTAGCTCCAAATGTGCAAGGTATTATCATTTCCTGACTTCTGGCAGATAAATATGTGATGGAGCTAATAATAAAACAAGCAAGTGAAATACTGTAATATTGAATAGAATAAAGAGTTATAAGCCAAACAGTTTCCGAGTAATTTAACATTCTATTTGGTTAAGATTGGAAGGGCACTGACAAGCCGAACGGGTGGCTGAGTGCAGCGATGCAAGGAACGATGGTGCCCAGAAAGTAATGATGTTACAATGACTTGTAGCAGCGGGACGATGCCTGATTCTGATGACATACAGTGTAGATGGGAGAAAGTGAATTTCAACTGACTGAATATAAAAAATTATATAAAACAAAAAGTTAACAACAACGAATTCATTCCAAGCCAGTTTGAGTGGAAAACTGGTGCCGAGCAGTGAGAAAGAGGGAGAAAGGTGACATTAGATATGTTCAATATGAAGTTGGAAATTATAATCTGGGGTTTCAGAGATCAGGATTTGATTTGTTAATTCCTATAAAAAATATGTTTAAACTCATGAGAATTTTTGGGATGGATATTTGAAGAGAAGATACATGTGCATATATTTTTAGATTTAGAACTAGAAGTATTCCATTTTATTTCCTTTATCATTTTGTACAACAGTTACTGCACCTATAATTGTTTGTTTTGTTCCATAATCATTTGTGAATTTAACTCACCTTTCTGTTTGTCTGAATATTCCTTGGGGGAAGAAACATTTACTTAACTTTCCATTCTCTCCAGTACCTTTAGTAATGCTTTGCACATAGAAAGAAGTAACAAATATTTATAGAACACAGTAGAATAGAATAAAACAAAAATTCAAGTTAGAAATTCAAAGATAAACTGCTGAAGTCTGATTCACCTTAAGTTCACCAGTACAAACGTCAGCATACCAATAATTTTATTTTGATTGCACCAAACAGAATTAAAAGGCCCCTTAAAAATTGAATGAAAGAAGTAGGAGAAAGCCCAAAACATGTGTAAACTTAGTCTCTCCATTTCTCAACAGCTTATTGTCATTAACAAGTCCACGTTTTCTGGTTAGTGTGGTTCACTGTTCAGGCATCCGAGTTTTTATTTGGTGGGCCACCTTGCTTCTATTGAATAGGGCAGTCTCTCTCCCCCTGGTCGATATGGCGGCTTCGCTAGAATTCAGCTGGTATTCCAGTGGTGCTTAGCCATGTACTTTAAGCTCTGCCACTGCCTCAGAATTACCTGCTAACCTAGTACCCACTAGCCTTTGGGAAACACTGCTCACACTCTGAACTAATGAAAATAGACATTAATCTGCATCAGAGGTTGGTGTGAGCCTAGGTTTCACCAACTCCTGTTTTCTTCTTTTTTTTTCTGTTCTCATGGGAACACTTAATTTCTCATTTTCCCCTACAGTTAAGTAAGACACAGTGATTGCGTTATGAGATTGAATTATGAGTGGAGGGGACATAAGGCACTTCCGGACCAAGGCAGTGAAGAGCTAGTGTGCGTTCTTCAGGCTTCTCTTTCCTAATGCTGTGACCTAGGAGAGCATATAATCCCAATGTTCTAACTGTAATATAGAGAAAGACATCCCCAATTCACATCAGACTGATTTTCATGTTTATTTGTTGCATAGCCTAGTCTAGCTTATTTTGTAAGATATATAAGAAACCGTTATTTTTATTGTTATTAGAAAGATCTCAAAAAAGTTCTGTGTATACTCAAAGGTTAAAGAGTTCAGTACATCATCACTTTCAGCTTTTCATTTCTGTAACCTGACTGCCATAGACCTGAGAGATAAATCCATAGAAGACTAAGCTAGATATTACATCTGTATGCTAGTTATTGTATTGTACACAAAATTTCTCTTTAACTCAGGAGCCTAAGGCTTGCTATTAGGTCAAGTTTGCTGTATCTGTCTCCTTCTACTATATGACCCCTGTATAAACAGAACTTTCATGGAGTTAATGAGAACATGTTCAGAAATTGCTTACTCTTAGCACCATGTGGAGACTGGGCACAATTCATCATCCAAATGTCACAAAGAGATAGTAATTTACAGACAGGAACACTGGTAAATGAAAAGTTTGAATAAATTGCATTACTACAAGTGAAGTTAGAAACTGAATGTTAAAGTATTCATGAGTTTTTGACTGAGATAACTTGAAAAATATTTTTCATCATTCTTGAATAACACATTAGGTGGAAAATATTGCAAGTACAAGTAGTGTTTGTTCTGGAATTATATGTATTGCTATACTAGTTTTATAGTGTGTTTGAGCATTTAAGTTTGAGTAAATTTATGTTCCTAGATTTAATCTTATAATTTTCCTTATTTATTTGTAAGACTATGAAAACATATTAAATTTAGTATTTCAAATGTTTATAGTAATGTACCACGTTTCCTTATTAATAATTATTTCACTATCAAATGATTATTAGTAATCAAAGCGATTCCAGTAATTTTCCTGATTAAGATAATTTTCAGATAGTCAAACTATTTTTTTCTCTTTTTAAGAGGATTATGGGTTTAACATTAATTTGTAGTTTTAAAACCCATCATTAAAATATTTCTCTGGAGTAAAAATTTATATATTTTCTCTCTTTTCCTTCAGTTACCTTAGAGAATGGAGCTCTCCTCTACTATCCCTTTCCCAGCTTCAAGTCTTCCACCTTTATCTTTCTGTGTCTCATGTCTTCTTCCATAATAACACAAGTAATGTACACTTTGTTTGTTAACACAAAGACCACGTCATACTATTCTTTATATCCCTCATGTATATAACAATGTCTGACAAATAGAGGTCCTTGATATAATTTTAAAAAATGAGTGGGTGAGTTATTATATACATGAATGAAATTTTAAGTACTGGTTAGGGATTTTGTGTTATTAACAATTACTTCTACATTTCCTAAATCACAGAGTTCAAGGAATGTAGGGCTTGATCAAATTGTCTGGCCAAGAAGCATAAAACCATTTAATTACAACATTGGTTAAACTTTGACTAGCCTAGAAAATATATATAAAAAATTAAAAAAAACTTTCATGAATCTCAGTGAAATTAGAATGATTTTTAGTCTGATGTCAGTTTAGCAAACTCATTCCCATGGTCTCAACCCAGATTTTATTTCCTGAAAAATTTTCAGCTCTGAAATCCATATTTCACTCTTTGAACATGGTCTCCTATTTTTCTGTTCTATTACTCTCTCAATATCAACAGCCATTTCAGTTTCATCAAGATCTCCAATTCTTTTTCTATGTGTTATTTCACTTCAAATTTCTTTTTATTTTTTATCCAGCCTAGATTCCATCATCTATGACATCAATTAATCTATTGCCATGATACTCAGTTCCATTTTTTCAGCTGTGTATTAAACCCCAGTCACAGAAATACACTGTATGTCTACTCCAAGTAGTAACTTTAAATTACTTTCTATAAAATAATATAACTGTGTGCCTAGGTGCAACTAAAATTTTTGTTCTCCAATATCAAGAAGACTGTCAATTCCATCTTCTGTCAACCTAGTTTCTTCTACCTTTAAGATTTTCATCTCACCATTTTCTCTATACTTCCATTATGTAATCTGTTTTCCTAATTAAGTCATTAGGCAAATATTTTTTCTGCTTCAAGCACCAAATTTTCTTTATATTTATCCATTGCTTTTTTATATTAATAAACATTTTCCCTTATCTTTAGTTAAAACAAATATATTCACCTTCAATTGAATCCCATTCCTTCCTATATTGTATCATATAGTTCTACAACATTTGCTCTATAAAAGAAATTCAGCTTTTAAATACTTAATAATTAAATAATAAAACTAAGCTTGAAAATTAGGATGTGTGAATTTTAAAGCTAGACTTCTATCATTTGTAGAGATAAAAATATTTTAGGCAATAATCATATGAGGAATACTTAAATAATTTGTATTATTTGCAAACAAAACCCTGCCTCCAAACTTTATGTATAGAGAGGTTGAACCAGGCTTCAGTCAATTAGCACACTGATTGGTTTCAGTATTGACATTTGATCAGAAAGGCAATATGCTGTTAAATATTTTTTGCTAAATGTTCTGGGAAAGAAATCCTTGTGATTTTCCAACTGAACTTAAGTGATAAAGAATATAGGATATTATCTTACAACATCTATCTTGAAAGCATGAATGAAAAACTGGCTGAATATGGAGACTTCTGAGAGGAAACAGGAGAGAGAGGAAATCTTTTCTGATGGCCTAAGATACAGTTTAGCATCTTTAAAACCATGCCTTAAGTCAATCTTAACGTTTTGCTTAAGTTATTTTGTATCACTCATTTGGAATTGAAAAGTAATTCACTACTATAGGTTTTGGGATATAATAAATGCTCATTTGTATATGATATTAGTTGCTGATTATTTCATTTGGATTTTTCTAATTAACTATTACCACTCAATTTTAGTTACTGTAATTTTATAATAATTTTAGTTTCTAACATAGTATACTCCTTTAAAACATTTTAAAAAGCAATTCCTGGCTATTTATAAATATCTGTGTTACTAGATAAAATTCATACTAATTCATTGTTTTCAAAACCTAGAAAAACAATAACAAAAATGAAAGTAAGCTAAACAAAACAAGAAAATAAACTGAATTTTGATGAGGATCACAATGTATTTCCATATTAATTTATTAGAAATTTATTTCAACCTTTGAAATATCTTACAGAATGATTTTTACATACTGTTTAGCATTGTCTCTCAGTGGATTTTTATATTTCTCCATACAGGTATTAATGGTTTATTTTGTTATCTTTTTCATATTACTGTTGTTATAAGTACATTAAATGTAATTAATTGTTACAATATTTACAAATTTAATTAATTATTAAATTATTACATTTAGGGAAACTGGCATTGGTAGGGAGAATATATGGAAATATGAAAGTGGATGGGAGGCTGCGGTGTGTTTATGCAGTTGAGAGTTCATGGGTGAGAAGTCTTCCAAATATAGTTGCAGCTTGTAATGTAGAGTCTTTATTTATTTTATTTTATTTTTTTTATTTTTAGAGAGAGGCAAAGGCAGGGAGAAAGAGAGGGAGAGAAACAGCAATGTATGGTTGCCTTTCACATGGCCCTCATGGGGACCTGGCCTGCAACCCAGGCATGTGCCCTGACTGGGAATCGAATCAGGACTCTGGTTCCCAGCCTGTGCTCAATCCACTGAGCTACACCAGCCAGGGTAATGTAGAATCTTAACTACAGCTAAAACACAATCTTCCATGAGTTTCCTCCTCATGTTAATGACATTATATTAATCAAACTGCTCACTACTCATTTTTTTGGTGGGGGGAGGGAAGATGGCGGCGAGATAGGGGGAACAGAGTTTACTTCCTCCTACCCACTGGTTGGTTTTCTGAGGAACGGGGTGAAAACCCAGCAGTATTCCAACACATATGATGATTGATGCCCAAGATTACAGGGGAATTTGAACATTCATACGGTAAGCAGAGTGCATCTGCACAAAAGGGTCCCCATGGGGACCAGCCCCGGGAGTGGGATGGGGCTTTGGTCCCAGACCCGGCAGCCGCCCAGATCGGACACAAGATTCTTGGGGAGGGAGCCAGATTGGTATTTGTGAATAGTCAGATGCTTGTTTTGTCTGGCGGGCATAAATAGGAAGAATTTTTCAGAGAGGAAAAACAGGAAAAAAAGTGGTGCTACATGGCTATTTGGAGAGGCCCCGCCCCCAACAGTCCCAAGGTCAGTACACCACCGGGATTGGTGCCCAACCAGGATTAGTACGCGACGGGGATCGGTGCACTACCTGGGATCGGAGGCCCAGGGAAGTCGGCCTGTATCACGGAGGGAGAGCAAGGTCGGCCCTTGGGCCGAGGAGGCTGGCGCTTCCATCAAGGGGAATTGGAGCCTGTTTGAATCCGGGATCCGAGGCCTTTCCCAGCCCACACCAGAAGTATCGGAAACAGCTTGCAGTCAGCGGCTCTCTGGCCGAGTGTAGCCTGGGACACCAAACAAGGGAAACCGGGGACCGTGCGCACCCGGTGACCCACGGACCAATCGTACATAGTTCAAAAATACTAGGGACAGTGCACAACTGGGCCTCTTGGACGCATAATCCAGGGACAAAGAAGTGAGCGAACACAGGTGCACAGCTCAAAAATACCAGAGAGAGTGTGTAACCAGACCTTTCTGCTGGGGCTTGCTGGCGCACAGCCCAAGGGCAAAGATAAAAAAAAGAGTTCACAGGTGCGCTGAGCTCACACCGGACAGCTGGGGACAAAGCCCTAGGCATCCAGCCCAGGCGCATGCAGGCGCACGCAGCCCGGCAAGACCGAGCAGCTTTGTGGGAATAGGGCAGAAGCACCCCGCTGAGGAGAGCGGCAGACCGCACAAACTCTTGACTCAGAGCGGGGGCCAAACTATCCAGAAAGGGCACGGAGAGAACCTATTAGTTAGACCAGTGGAGAAAAAGTAGGCAGTGGGAGGTTTGCCACTATCAGGTGCACATCAAGACAGTTTGGGCCCAGAGGCACACTCAGGAACAGGGCTGGTGGCTGGATAACAGTGAAGAGTGCACCTCAGGAAAGAAGAAAAGCAAAACTGATATCTTCCCAGACGGACGCAGCCTGGCCGGAAAGCTTTAAAATCAGAAACCATGGAGTTTTTTTGTTTGTTTGTTTGTTTGTTTTGTTTTGTTCTGTTTTTTTGTTCTGTTTTTTGTTAATTTTTGTTTTGTTTTGATTTCTTTTTGCTTTTTTTAACCCATCTTCCTCTCTGTCCTTCACCATTTTTTAATTCCTTCTTCCTCCCTTTCCTTCAGTATTCCTAGTCCCCTCTCTTCATATCTCTCTTCCTTTTTTTTACTTACTTTTGTCTTTTGTTTCGTTTTGTCATTTTTTAATTTATAAAAGATAAAAAAATTTTATTCTTATTAATTTGTCCCTCCATTCTTTCCTTCTTTATACATTATTCCTATTTCCTCCCTTCCTTTTCTTATAGTATTCTTTCTCCCTTCCTTTACTCCTTTTATTTTTTTCTTTTTTCCTTCTTTCCCACTCGCCCCACCCTTTTCATTACCTACAGGTGAGACACTATACCCTGGAGCTGTGAAAGGACCAGAGTCAGCCCCAGACAGGGGTCAGTCCAAAAAATAGAGACAGTGAGACAAAATTAACTTTGATACTCCAGAGAACTCGACAGATTAAGAAACAGAGGCTAGCAAGAAGAGTCTCACAAACAATGGGAAGACAAAGAAACAACCCCCAAATGAAAGGAAAGGAAGAAATTCCAGAAAGAATGATACACAAAACAGACCAAGCCAACTATCAGATATCAAGTTCAAAGCATTGATTATCAGGAAGCTCAAGAAGCTCGATGAGCTAGCAGAGAATTTCCAGAAACTACAGGGAAACTATAATGAGCTCACTGCAAACTATGTCAGCATGAAAAAGGAAATAGAAACTATCCAAAAGGGCCAAGCAGAAATGAAGAATACAATATCTGAACTAAAGAAAACAATAGAAGGAATCAAAAGCAGGCTAGATGAAGCAGAGGATCGGACCAGTGAGCTGGAAGAAAAGGTAGAAAAAAAAACCACCCAAAAAGAGCAGGAACAGGAAAAGAGAATCAGAAAGAATGAAGAGGTATTAAGGGAAATGCAGGACAACATGAAGTGTAATAATATTCGTATAATAGGGATACCAGAAGGAGAAGAAGAAGGGCAAGAGATAGAAAGCGTGTTTGAAAAAGTAATGATGGAAAACTTCCCGAATCTGATGTGAGAAAAAATCACACAAGTCCAAGAAACACAGAGAGTCCCAATCAAAAGGAACACAAACAGGTCCACCTCAAGACACATCATCATTAAAATGGCAAAATTCCAAGACAAAGAGAGAATCTTAAAGGCAGCAAGACAGAGACAGGAAGTAACATACAAGGGAGCCCCGATAAGGTTAACAGCTGACTTGTCAACAGAAAAATCCAAGCCAGAAGAGAATGGCAAGAAATATTCCAAGTAATGAGAACCAGAGGCCTGCAACCAAGACTACTCTACCCAGCAAGGCTCTCAATCAAGATAGATGGCCAAATAAGGAGTTTCCCAGACAAAAGAAGTCTGAAACAATACACCTCCACCAAACCAGCTCTGCAAGAGCTGCTAAAGGGACTGATTTAAGGAAAGGAAGGGAAAGAGAGAGAGTGAGGAACACAGGTACAAAAAAAAAATGGCAATGAATGAGTACCTATCAATAATAACCTTAAATGTAAATGGATTAAATGCTCCAATCAAAAGACATAAAATAGCTGAATGGATAAGAAAGCACAACCCACACATATGCTGCCTACAAGAGACCCACCTCAGGGCAAAAGACCTTCACAGATTGAAAGTGAAGGGCTGGAAACAAGTTTTCCAGCAAATGGGCAAGAAAAAAGAGCCCATATCAGACCATATCAGACCATAGCTATACTCATATCAGACAAAATAGACTTCAAAAAAAGGGCCATAAAGAGAGACCCAGAAGAACACTTCATAATACTCAAGGGAAGAATCCACCAAGAAGACATAAACATTGTAAATATATATGCACTCAACATAGGAGCACCCAAATACATAAAGAAAATCTTGGAGGACTTCAGGAAAGACATTGATAGCAACACAATTATTGTAGGGGACTTCAACATCCCACGGTCAAAAATGGACAGATCCTCCAAACAAAATATCAGCAAAGATATCGTGGCATTGAACAATGCCCTGGAAGAGATGGACTTAACAGATATATACAGAGCCTTTCACCCCAAAGAAACTAAATATACATTCTTTTCAAATGCACATGGAACATTTTCAAAAATAGACCATATGATAGGACACAAAACAAGCCTCAACAAATTCAAGAAAATTGAAATCATGCCAAGTATTTTCTCTGACCACAAGGGACTAAAATTAGAAACCAACCCAAAGGAAAAAACCCCAAAACACTGAAAAGCATGGAGACTGAATAGCATGCTATTAAACAATGAATGGGTCAAGGATGAGATTAGGGAAGAAATCAAAAAGTTTCTTGAAACAAATGAAAATGAACTGACAACAACCCAAAACTTATGGGACACAGCGAAGGCAGTCCTGAGAGAGAAGTTCATAGCCATACAGGCCTACATAAAAACAAACAAACAAACAAACAAAAAAAACAGAAACAGTTTACAGAAACAACCTAACCCTACGCCTACAAGAACTCGAGGAACAACAGCAAAGACAACCCAGAGCAAGTAGAAGGAAGGAAATAACCAAGATCAGATCAGAATTAAATGACAGAGAGACTAAAAGGACAATTCTAAGGATCAATGAATCCAGGAGCTGGTTCTTCGAAAAGATAAACAAAATAGACGAGACTTTAAGCAGGCTCATCAAGAAAAACAGAGAGAGGACCCAAATAAACTCAATCAGAAATGAAAGAGGAGACATTACAACTGATGCCACAGAAATACAAAGGATTATAAGTCACTACTATGAAGAACTGTACGCCAAGAAATATGAAAACCTAGGAGAAATGGACACATTTTTAGAAAAATATAATCTTCCAAAACTCAATAAGGAAGAAAGAGAAAGCCTGAACCGACCAATAACAGCAGACGAAATTAAAGCAGTAATCAAAAAACTCTCAACACACAAAAGCCCTGGTCCAGATGGTTTCACAGGAGAATTCTACAAAGCATTTAAGGAAGAACTAACACCTATCCTTCACAGACTATTCCAAAAAATCCAAAATGATGGAAGACTCCCAAACTCTTTTTATGAGGCCAGCATCATCCTAATCCCAAAACCAGAAAAAGACACAACAAAGAAAGAAAACTATAGGTCAATATCACTGATGAACATTGACGCTAAAATCCTCAACAAAATATTAGCAAACCGCATCCAGCAATACATCAGAAAGATCATTC